>PPMA02000005.1:0-223898 GCA_003707865.2 Komagataea pratensis
CATCTTGTGGTGATTCATAGTGTGGAGATAACCAGATGACAGATGTACCTAAGTCCTTAATGTAGTCCAACGAGTCTAATAGACCCTTCAAGTCACCGACACCATCGCCATTACCATCTTTGAATGAAGCTGGCCAAACTTGATAAATAACTGCGTTTTTCCACCATGGGTGTTGTGTGATTGTCATGATTAATAGTATGTATGTTGTTTCTGCTGAAGGGATGATAAAGTGTGGATAGCTCACCGAAAACGCAGAGTTTAAATAACTTCTTTCTTGACAGGTCGATCTCAGTTGAATTAGCTCGCAAAAAAACCCTTGAATTATCGGAAAGAGTCGCTGTTCCGTTAAGATTAACGTTCTGGCGTTCGGATAATATTCGAATGACTGTGAGGTCAAGGTACTGTGTTACGTTTTTGAGAATTATACAGTTGTAGATGGTGGATGGCAGCTTGCTGTCTCCCCACACGTCCACCTGCACATGCAGTTATTGAATCCTGCTGTTACACGTTGTCCCCCTTACCGAGTCAAGTGGAACTTGTGGGGTTGGTCTCAGCTATGGTTGTACTGTTGTGAATGCTGGATAATGGACTGAAACTGGGTTTATATGGAGGACGATTCGTTAAACACAGGAATGGACAGACAAATGTCCGTTGTGTTGTACTACTGAAACTTGATAAGAGGTACGCTCTTGGTCGTATATTTGGCACTCGATGGGGTATGGTGCATACTGTATACACTACTGGGCGAACATTACAGTATACAACTACAGAGGAGTATCATAAAACACCGTCATCGAATTGGACATGTCAAAAACTACTTCTGAAATCTCAACATTTAATGTCTTTTGAATCTGTCCCTCGAAAAATCCGGAAAAACCTCTCGTTTTATATCGTCGAGAATCTCGCAAAAACTTGAATTTTTTGTGTGGTAAAAACTGTAAACTTCGGAGAAAATTGAAAAATTGTCACGAATTATTCTAACGAACGGCATGACTAAATTCACAATCTGGGGTACGTTCGCTCTTATGCACCTCCGTCTGGACTCTGCATATCCCTTCATGAATCATGGGTTTTGACTTCTGGGTGTCCCATGGTTAGGAAATCGGGTGGGTAAGGCCTCATTAATGTGCGTGTTGACCAATCAGAGGCAAACCCAGTACTGTCACTGATGATGATCATTCAAAATGTTGGAGAGGTGCTTAGGAGGGGGAGAAGCGTGGGGATTTGGACAAGGATGAAATACGCTGTTGATGTGGACCTATTGTAAGCTATAAACCTTCAGGGGTGACCCGGAATATATAAATAGTGCATTATATCCAAGATTCACATCATTATTGTCAAGATCATACTTACATCATCAACATTTCAAGAGGAAAAAGAATACTACAAAATGTCAGCAACACATTTCGTTGAAGATGTTGAAAAACCTGAACTGACTATCGAAGTCATTACCAAGAAAGTATCTAGCGCTCCTGAGTACTCAGATAATGAGATTGAAGAATACTTAGGGAAATTCTTGGATATGAACGAAGATGCCAAAAACAATGAGAAATCTGAGAAACAGATGACTTTGAAAGAAGGTCTCAAGCAGTTTCCAAAGGCTGCTTTCTGGTCCATGGTTTTATCTACTGCTATTATTATGGAAGGTTTTGATACCACTTTACTGGGTTCATTTTATGCTTTCCCTGCTTTCCAGGAGCAGTTTGGTGAATATTTTCCAGAGCGTGGATCATATGAGATTCCTGCCAAATGGCAGACTGCGTTATCTATGGCTGTGTTCGTTGGTGAAATTATCGGTTTGATTACTGCTGGTTTCATCGCTGATAGAATCGGTTACCGTAAGACTTTGATGGCTGGTATGGTATGTACTGGTGCTTTCATCTTCATTATCTTCTTTGCTCCAACTGTGGAGATTGTTTTGGTTGGGGAATTACTATTAGGTATTCCATGGGGTATGTTCCAGACATTAACCGTGTCATATGCTTCCGAAGTTTGTCCATTGGTCTTGAGATTATACTTGACCTCTTATGTTAACTGTTGTTGGATTATTGGTCAATTGATTGCTTCTGGTGTTCTTAAAGGTGTTTTGAACATGGATTCAGCTCACTCGTATCGAATTCCATGGGGTTTGCAATGGGTTTGGGTCCCAATAATTATGGTTGGTTTATACTTCGCCCCAGAATCACCATGGTGGTTAGTTAAAAAGGGTCGTCTTGAAGAAGCTAGACATAGTTTGAAGAGACTTATTACACAACAGAAAGGTATGCCTGATGTTACAATCATAACTGATCATATGTTGAAAAAAATGCAATTTACAATCAAAGAGGAGGAGGAATTAGTTGCTGGTGTTTCCTTTGCTGATTGTTTCAAGGGGAACAATTTCAGAAGAACAAGAGTCACTTCTATGGTTTGGTTAGTTCAGAATATCACTGGTTCTTCCTTGATGGGTTACTCAACTTACTTTTATGTCCAAGCTGGATTAAGTTCTTCCATGTCGTTCACATTTTCCATTATTCAATATTCCTTAGGTTTAATTGGTACTGGTTGTTCATGGATCTTATCAGGAAGATTCGGTAGATTTGATATCTTCTTTGGGGGTTTGGCCATTAACTTCTTTGTCTTACTTACTGTCGGTGGGTTACACTACTCCAATGCAATTGGTGCCTCATGGGCAATTGGTTCCCTCTTGCTGGTCTTTACTGCCGTTTATGACACAACTATTGGTCCCTTGACATACACCGTCGTTGCAGAGATTCCTTCCACAAAGCTACGTACCAAGACTGTTATCATTGCAAGAACGGTTTATAATTTAGCAGGTATGATTACTTCCATCATCACACCATATATGTTGAATCCAACCGCATGGAATTGGGGAGCAAGAACTGGTTTCTTTTGGGCTGGTTTTACCTTGATTTCTCTTACTTGGTGTTGGTTTGAAATGCCAGAGACCAAAGGTAGAACTTTTGCAGAATTAGACGCTTTATTCAGAGATAAAGTTGGTGCTAGAAAGTTCAAATCAACAGAAGTTGAGATATTCGTCGCTCAAGATTTGATTGAAAAGATGGGTGAACAAGGAATCAGAGACTTGGTGAATTCTACCAATAAGGAAGAGGCTCTTGAAGTTTCTCAAAAGGTGTAGTGGAGTTCTTTTGATTTGAGATCTGTGATCCAAAATAACTTTAGTTCAGAATGTTTAGCAAATATTAGCTGTTGACAATATCTGAGATGTAGTCTGTTTCAACGCAGTTTCTAGGGATCAAATCTATCATCGTGCTATAATCATTAAACGTAGTCATAATGCTATGTAAAAATATTCTATCTAATTCCCTAAATAGGCACCTCCTATAACACTACCGTGCCCCATTACCTTTAATCCACTTTTTAGCAATCTCATCTTTCAATCTCTCGCCCTTGCCCCATAATCCAACACTCCAGAAATGAACATTCTTAAAAGCCGGTGCCAATAAACCCTCATTCGCAGAATTGTAGAATCTACCAGTGACCAAATTTATCTCATCATCAAACTCGTGTCTCTCCAATTCATCATTCCCAGATCTAACCTTACTTGACTCCCATGGTCTCATACCCTTTTTAATTGGTCTCCATTTCTGTTCACGCCATTGCAACGAGCCTGTCATTTCTCTTAATCTGCTGATAGCTCTCTTATAAGCAAATCTTTCATCCTCGCCAGTGAATGCCTTTGAGTTAGTGAAATTGTTATCAACGCTCAGGTCAAAATCTCTGATGTTGGACAAATCACCTTCTTTATAAACGATCTTTTCATCATCGTAATATGAGACGTTTGGTCTATATGGTGATGTTAATGCGATTTGAGTCTTTGAGAACATTTCTTCTTCGGCAACACGGATTCTGTTGGCTTCTTCTTCCTCTTCGAGATCAATAGTTTCATTAGTGTCTGGGAAGAATAATTGATCAAGTCGTTGTTCTATCTGGATGTATAATTTGCATTTGGATTCATATAGTGCGTCAATCAAACTAATGAGTCTTCTTGCTTCGTTCTTCATGTTCATATTTAGGATTGGCACGTCTGTGATAATGAATGTTTCATAATTGGATGCTAGGGAGATGTAGTCACTCGATGCATATAACTGTTGACAAATCTGTTTGAATGTAAACTTAACTGTGTTGGAGTCAGCACAGTACCATGGAATATTTAGTTCACGACCATATACTTTGATCGAAGTTGGTGATTTTGTAGAAAGGTTCAAATTTGGTGATGATTTAATAATGATGGATTCAAACTTTTCATGGGTATCTGATCCAACTATCAGATATGATTGAATTGAGTCATCACTGGATAGGATTGATCTGTAGTCATTTTCTGAGTTCATATCTAAAGAGTGACATCTTGATTGTAAGATGTTCAAAAATTGTGTGAACTCTTTCTTTCGGAAATCAGTTGCGTATAATTCTTCAGGTAATCTGTTGGAAGTGGCAACCAAAACACCACCAAGTTTGAAGAAATATGTGAATAATAACTTCAAAATCTTTGCAGTTGCTAAATCTGGTAACATAAACTCATCAGTCAACAAAATAGTGTTCTTCCTGATCATCTTTGATGCAATCTCAAACAAAATGAATTTATTATCTAATGAAACAGCTCTATAGTTCCCACTCTCCTGTTGCATTTTGAGTCTCTGTTGATAAATCATATGAATCTCGTTATATACCCACAACATGAAATTAGAATGATGCCATCTTATCTTTGATTGATGAGGTAATGAATCAGCGAATATGTCAAGCAACATAGATTTCCCACATCCAACTTCACCATTAATCAACAATCCATGAGGTGATGGGAAATTCTTCAACTCTTCTTCATCACTCAAGATTCTGATAACATCAGTTGTTGAGTTATTTGGTTTGTATAACCACCCAGCAATCTTAGACTTATCCTTTGACACATTCTGAGTTTCTAACTTATTTACCAATCTCTTGATCCTCAACTGCGTGTCCTGCTCAGGAACGTAGTCTTTTACTCTATAATATAACTTCTGAAACCCCTTAGCCAACCTTAACTGTTGCGGATCTGACTGGATCAAACCCCTCGAGACATAAGACTGATAGACGATGTATGGATCTGTGATAGATACCTGATTTGATGTCCGAGAATAACACCTGATCCGGACCAAAACGGGCTGATTCTTCTTAAAGATATGTAACATATCGACTCTTCGATTCCCAATAAACCCATAAATGGAAATAATACACGAGAAATAATCAACTTATATCCCAAAATTTATATCTGTCAAAGCCAACCTTAAACTTTCGGGTGCAAATTAGGGTTATCGCACCCAGCACCATTAGGTAATAATCTTATGAAAATCACGTGCAGAAGCTACTAAGTATAGGAAAATAACTGGAAATGAATCGTCTATTCTAGCAAATAAAACCGGCTATTTTGGAGAGATAAGTGATCCAGGTGGGTGTATCTATACATTATGGACTGTAACTGGTGGAAAAAACTGTGAACTGCAGATAGTGATTGTGGGCACTTTTTTTGTTGATCTAATTCAGGGCAATTCTGCGTGCTGCATTTCTCTTGTAAAGTAAGATCTGAGCACCACAGAAGACAAAGAAGCCAACGTAGACAGCCACAGCACCCCAGACTGTCTTTGCGACAGCAGGACCGTCTTCTGGATCGTTTATGGAGCCGACCATCGTCTCATGGTTTATGTTAAACAAGTGTGCGATGACTGAGAGGATAACTATCCCGAATGCAGAAAGAACGGTACAGAACCAGGCCTTGCCGGACTGTAGGCGCTGTTAGTAGTGGAATTAACAGGATATCCACGCCAGTGGGTGTGCTGGAGGAAACATACTGATACTAGTGGCTGCATTGTTGGATTTTGTTGTGGAAATGTGTCTGCTTATGAAGGCAGGAACGTCGTGTTAGTTTTTTGTTTTCGAAAGCGGATTGCCAATTCGCGAAACAGGCTGATAACAAGAATTACGGCTGATGCAGTGTTGCAACGGGAAGGATAACTGTATGGGAGGAAGATATATGTGATTGCACCATTCGATTTATATATTTGGCTGCATCACATTCATACCAATAAGCTAACAATTCAGCTACTATTAAGCTATATAACCGGCCATATCTCAAGGGTCCCATACATAAGCCACCATCTCTACTTCGAGATAACCCTGCGTCTCTTTCTCGTCAACTCCACGGCCTCTGGTGACTCCTCCCTTGTCTCACTGTGCTGCTCGTCCTCGTCCTCATCCTCCAGGCTCCCTTCTTCTGGCCGTTCGCCCAATTCTGGCTCCGGCGTAGCGTTCGTCGACGGGATCTCACCAACTCCATTATTTTCAGCACCATTGACCAATGCGGCGTCTTTCTTGATTCTTCTGAGGTATCTTTTACGATGATCGAGGGCCTTGAAGAGCGATCGCCAGGATTTGAGCAGGTTGACTGTCCCGTAGGCGTCCTCTTTCCATTGCTGCTCTGAGTCCGGTGTGATTTGGGTATATTGTTCAAGGTTTTGTAAATGTGCTATTGAGGTGGAGTTTGGGTTGTTGGAAGGAAGATATATCTCGAGAAAAGAGGTTTGCTTTTTGGTATGTATTTTGTCAAGTGAATTTCTGGAATTGTTTAGATGAGTTGTGAGTTTGTGTGTGTTGAATGACGTTGATGAGGGTGATCTGGAATGTGATGTGGGTCTGCTGTATTTGAAGGTGATGATTTTGGTGGGCATTTCCGGATATTTGGGTATTTCTGTTGAATGTGTTTGAATTTCTGTAATTTTGCTATCAGTGTGTTACTCTATCAATGAGGACTATAATTATGCTATTCCTGTGCGTTCTAAGTTAGAAGTTGTATGGTCTGTGAGGATTAATTAAGTTGTCTGGTGATTTTGGTGTGCAGAATTTAGATTTTTTTCGGCTTTGAGACAAAAACGTACGAATTTTGTTGGAAGTTCAATCTTACTGTTTAGATTGAATTTCTATAGATATTGAGACTATTGTACTATAAATCTACAAATCATCGAATCTTTTGATTCCATGTTCGTGTTTGTCGAGGTTTTTGAGTCTTTTCTCGAGTTTTTGTCTCTGTTTCTTGGTCAATTTTGGTTCTTTTTCCTTAACTTCCTCTTCTGCGTCTTCCTCTACTTTACGCTTCTTTTCATTCTTTTCTTGCTCTTTCTTTTCAATTGCTTCTTTCTCTTGAATAGCTTCTTCAATATCTTCCCAATCACTGTCATCTTGGAACCCCTTGAATTCATCATCACTATGACTACCTAGATCTTCCTCTTCTTCATCATCATCTTCCTCTTCTTCACCTTCATCATCTTCCCATAATCTAACATTATCCATACCACCACTAATAACTCTGAATCCATAATCAATGTCCAAGAAACAAACTTCATCCAACTTGGAATGAATTCTATTTTCTAAGACTTTACCTTTCTTAACATCAATTTTATAAATTAACCCATTGGAGCAACCAGCCCAAATAACACCATCATCTTTGAAACTGGAAATGATACAATCAATACTCTCGTCTTTAGACAATTTAATACGGTTCAACTGATCTCTGAATCCATTCTTAGAGTTCCACATCGTGATGATCCCATCAGACATACCGCAAACAACACCAGAATCATTATCTTCATGATTCGTTAAACACGTTGATAGAATTTCGTCTTCTTGATCATCTGAGACAACGATCGGTTTCTCCTTTCTTGTATCAAAAATGGATAATGTAGTTGATCCAACAGCAATGAATCTGTATGGATATTTTTTTGGCATCTGTTGGGTGATATCATTGATCGCATCTTCATGGGCTTGTTTGATAGTGTTTGTAGTTTTCAAAGTATTTGAATCAAGAATCGTTAAATCACCAGCTTCATCACCAAGGATCAAAATATCATGCGTTTGTGATTTCAAAATCTTTGTGAAGTCTGACTTCTGACCTTCTTCAAGACCGATTTTCTTGATGACTTTCCCACTCTTGGAATCACTCTTCTTAACAATCTTATCACCACCAATAGAATACAAGACTTCCCCAGTTGCATCAAAAGCCATTGACCTGACACTTCCTTTGTGTCTCTTTGTCTTCCACATAATCTCAACTGTGCTTCCCTCATATCCATCTTTAGTAACTTTGACCTTCCAGGACTTATCACTGATAGATTTCAGGTTTTTGATGTCGTATTTGAACATGTAGATGTGACCACTAGCTAACCCAATGGCTAGGATTGGCTCTGATGGGTGTGCTGAGATGGAAAAAATTGGATCATGGAACTGGAGATCCAGCAGTGGTTTGGTCTGAGTAAGTGTGGTCATTTAGTTCCCTTATTGGATGAGTTGACCGTGCTAGTACAAACAATATAAACTCAGTTCTGTAGCTCATCGCATAATAAAAATTTATTCCGGTTATGATCCGATGGTGCATCTTTTGGCACATGAAAATTTTACGCTGAAATTGGTGATTTCACATAGTTAACGACTTCCCTTGCACCAAGTAGTCTCTGAACAGTCGCTTACTCGCACAAACAGCTACTTACAGTCAAAATGTCCGGTCGTCAAGGTGGTAAATTAAAGCCTCTAAAGCAAAAAAAGAAGAACAACAACGATGATTTAGATGATGAAGACTTGGCCTTCAAAGCCAAACAAAAAGCTGACGAAGCTGCCAGAAAGGCTGCTGCTGCCAACATCAAAGGTGGTAAGCCATTAGTCGGTGGTGGTATCAAGAAGAGTGGTAAGAAATAGACCCTCTAGACGAAATACACACCCTTACAGCATTATTTGCATGGATATTCGTAGGTTTGCTGCACTTTCAGGAATCAGCCAATTGGATCGAAGCAATCTCATCACCGAACAATCAAAAGTATATAAGTAATGTCTTATCTCCATCTTAAATACTTCCAATAACACCAATTGAAACATCCAATCGACAATGGCCTTCACCACTGACGCCACCATTGCCTCCTTCGGGGGCAAGCTGCTCAAATTGACCCACCAGTCAGTCAAAACCAACACCCCTATGAACGTGAATGTTTACCTGCCAAAGCAATACTACGCGGATTCGACCCCGGATAAGTCAATTCCTGTCCTGATATACCTTTCTGGATTGACCTGCACTCCAAATAACGCCTCCGAGAAGGCATTCTGGCAACCACAAGCAGAAAAGTACGGCTTTGCTGTTGTCTTCCCAGACACTTCTCCTCGTGGTGCTGGTGCTCCGCTTGAAGACGACTCCTATGACTTTGGTACCGGTGCTGGGTTCTACGTTGATTCCATCACTGACGACTACAAGAAACATTACAACATGTACTCTTATGTCCATGAGGAAGTCCAGCCGTTGCTAGCTGGTGAATTCGTCAAACTGAACTTCGATAAGGTCTCAATCACAGGTCATTCCATGGGTGGTTATGGTGCATTATCAGGATTCTTACAAAACCCAGGCAAATATCAATCTGTTTCTGCCTTTGCTCCAATTTGTAACCCAGTTAATTGTCAATGGGGTCAGAAGAACTTTGGTTATTATTTAGGTGAAGACAAATCAGCATGGAAGAGATATGACCCAACTGAATTATTACCAAACTACTCTGGTGATGCTTCCGAAATTTTGATTCATGTCGGCAAAGCTGATTCATTCTACTACAAAGATTTGCAATTATTACCAGAAAACTTGATTGAAGCATCCAAGGGTACTAAATTTGACGGTAAGATTAACTTGAACTTAGTGGAGGGTTTCGATCATTCATACTACTTCATTTCAACTTTCGTTGAAGATCATGCTAAACATCATGCTAAATATTTGGGTTTATCACCAAAATTATAAATACCTACTACTTGAAAACTATTGTTGATCTGGATTGACAATGGCACAGGAATGCCAACCACCACATGCAATACCAACGCAATTTTCTATTGAATCAATCAATGTAGGTTTTGTCAGGATTGTAGTTGATCCCTCAACAATAGCACCTTTGGAACGAATCTCACCCAAGTTATTACCAAGTCCTAATGAACCGCAATTATTTTTCTGAACACCCCAAGATAGAACTTTTCCTGATGATAACAATGCTAGTTGATGGTAATCACCAATTTGGATATCGATACAACCCGCAGAGTTTAATTCTGAAAATGTAAGTATCTCATCTGGTTCATTCAAGTTATTGAACAAACAGACATCAATGTTGGAAAAAACAACAAAGGTTCTGAAGAATCCTGATAACTTCACAGGTTTTGATTCGATGTTCTTTTCGTTCAACTCATGAAACTTCTTATCGAACCCAACCATCTCAAGCTTAATATCCATACCAATATCATACTTCCAAACAGAATTCTTTGAATCAATATAAACAACATGATTCTCCAATAGCACAAAATCAATCACTTCTTCATTAGTAACCATCTTAACTTCAACCTCACTAAATCTGGAATCTCTTCCCAATGGTTGTCTCTGTCTCCAAAATCCCAGTCCACGACCATAAAACTCTACAGCATTTAAATTCCAACCGGATCTAACCTTTTTAATCCTATTTTCAATACCTCTAAACCTCAAAGGAATACCAACCTCATTAGTATCGAATCCATAAACCTCATAATCTTCACTTAAGGCAACAAATTGGGATCTTCCTGAGCTGATATCAATGAACCTAACTTTCTGATCACCTAGTACCTTCACTTTCTTTACATCCTCGTTCTGCCCACAATCATTTCCCTCCTGCCCACCAGGAATAACGTAAGGCATCGTCCTAATACTAGGAATATTAACCCTTCCTGGTCGTGGTAACAGCGAGCCAATTCCTCTTCCAGCCTGACTATGTTCTCTCAAATACTCATCTCTCTGTCTTCTCTCCTGTTCCCTCGCCAACTCCACCAACTCATTATAATCATCTCCTCCATTTGGACCAATCCCATTAGTGTTACCAAAATGCCATGATTGCCCCGTACTATAAATATCACCATTACTCAACAAGATCTGGACAGAGAACCCGCCTGCCTTGACCAAACTCACTGGATTATCAAACTCAGGAATGACAGTTGGCTTACAGACGCCCTGGTTGAATCCCTGACGAAACAAATGTGAGTCCTGGGCTGAAGAATGGATGAAGGAGGCTGTATAACCCAATCTTCCCCCGGCAAGGGCACCCCATGTCAACAGTTTGGCTAATTTTCTGAGTGTAATGAGATCATGCCACTTTGGGTGTGGGTGGTTCCATGTGTATGATGTGGCTGAATCATTGAAGTATTTCTTGAAGATGTGGGATTGGATGGTTGGTGAAGTCGTTATTATAGAGTTGGCTCTTTTGCTCGTTTGGCGGAAATTCGAAATCGTTTGGGGGTCGAGATGTGATATTATCAGGTCAACGACGTCCTGTGATAGATCAAGGAGACGTGTTGTATCTGACTGCTGTTCATTCATTGTTTTGGTGTTTAGTAGTTTGTTTATTTAGAAGAGAATGTTTTGATTGTGATTTGATTTTTATGTCAAACCTATTGTGTGACGTCATAGAGAGAGAAACTACAATACGCATCATCACATCAAAATAGAAATAGCTATAAAACCACATCAGCCTATATGCAACTAGTGACCTAATGATGATACAAAGAAGACCCAAATAGTAACAATAAAAACCATTATACGAAATCTTCTTTCTCCTCGGATTGATCCTCCTTAACAGATTCACGTTCCTTTTGTTGAACACAAGAGGATTTCTTTGGAACTCTAGCTAACCAATATAGAAAAATAGTACCAAAGATGTTAACAAAGATATAAGCAATGAAAATACCCGCGTTTCTCCATTTTAAGCCATAATTTAAATTAGACGCTTTTAGAAAATCATTTGTTGAAGATAACGGACAGAATAAACAAACATCAGTAGATGATGGATCCGTTAAATACCCTGATGTTGCAGCAATATATGATTGGAAATATTCTTGACAAGTTTGACCAGATGGTGTTGTAACTTCGACATATTCATTAGCAGCACAAACAACAGAATTACCAGCCAATGCATTCGACAAGAACCCATCAATGAAATAAGTAAATGGTGAGACTCTGTACATAAAGATCCAAAACCCAGGTAGCTTATTGGGACCAACCAAAACTCCACAAAATGTTAAACTTAAAGTAAACATCAATGAAGAAATATTCCCCGCAGACTCAGCCAATTCTAAAGGGGCAATGACTAAATTAGCCATCGTACCTCCATAAACGAAAAAAATTACTGAAAAGAACCACGCATAAGCACCTCTAGAGTTAACACTGTCTGTAGGCACAGCATTGTTGTAAAAACCAGGAGGGTAATAAAAACAAGAAAAGGCAATTGTACCAATCCCGATATTCCATGGGATCTCAACTGTGATTTGTGATAAAATGAATGCAATCCATGAAAAGATGTTGGATGGACGTTCCCTTGATTCATATAAGTCTCTCTGTTGGACAATGTATGGTAAAACTTGTTGAACCAAAGGGTTGAAGACAGTCAAAAATAGAAACAAACCAAACAATTGATTTTGTAAACCTTGTATTGAGTTGGATGCCTTGAAAAATGAAAAGCCAATAAATAACGGTGATGAAACCGCAAGAAAGACCTTAGACCAGACAAATCTTGGTGCTCTCCAATATTGTTCAAAGACTCTCTTCGTAACAAGGAAATACTGGTACCATAATGGAGAAGCAAACACTCTTAAATCACTAGAATGAGGATCATATGGAATCTTAACTAATTCTCTTTCCATTTCATCTAATTCTCGTAAGACTTCTTGACGTTCTTGAGATCTTAACCATACTTCATGATAATCTTGATTGGCGTGGGAACCTGGAGCAGCACCAATAACGTGCAACATCCACTCAGCTGGGTTAGCTTCTGGAGGACATTTTGGAGCACCATTAGCTTCAAAGTAATCAATCAAAGTTTGACAATTTTTACCTAAATCACCAAAATATACCGGTCTACCACCACTAGTAAGGAAAAGCAACCTATCAAATTCCTTCATCAAAATGGCTGATGGCTGATGAATAGTACATAAGATAGCTTGACCATGATTAGCTAACTTTCTCATTAATTGACAAATGGACCAAGCAGTTTGAGAATCTAGACCAGATGTAGGTTCATCTAAAAACAAAAGAAGCTTCGGTTTAGCAGCTAATTCAACACCAATGGTTAATCTCTTTCTTTGTTCAACGTTCAGACCTTCGCCAGTGACACCAACGACAGCGTCTGCGTACTTCTCCATATCCAAGATATTGATGACATCGTCAACATATTTATCTTTATCTTGCCTAGAGGTACGGAATGGCTGCCTCAAATAAGCAGAAAACTGCAAGGCTTCACGAACAGTAGCTGTCTCCAAATGTAGATCTTGTTGTTGAACATAACCAGTAGACCTCTGAAACGAAGTATCTCTCAAGCGACCATTAACAAACATCTCACCAGTAACAACACCCATGGTGACACGATTGGCTAAAACATCCAACAGTGTAGTCTTACCAGCACCAGAAGCACCCATTAGGGCTGTCAAAGTACCAGGCTTAACCCAACCATCAACTGCATTCAAGATTTCGCGTTCTTCTTTCTTGATCTTGATGGTATAATGAACATCTCTCCAGTGGAAAATATCCTTACCAACTTGAAGGACTTCAACATTAGCAGGATTTGCTTCTTCATTTCCCCCAATTCTGACCTTCTCAATAGCACCTAGTTCCAAATCACCTTGGGTAGATGTTCCTTCCCTTTTCAGTCTTCTCAATGTGGATCTCTGAAACAATAAAATCTCACCTTTTTGTTTAGCAGATTCGTTATATTCAGCAAGAACCAAATATGCGAACAAAAACGCAACAGCAAAGGCCAAAGTGACACCAAACCCTCTCCATTTATGAGATGGATGGTAACTATATGCGGAGATAATAAAGTCGGTACCTGAGATGACTGTCTGACCAGCTTGTGCAGAGACAGCATTGCAAACAAACTGAGTACCTGTGACATCTGAAGTAAATGGAGAGGTAGGGATGAACGAAGAACAATCATATTCGACACCACCAAATTCATTGATGATTAGAGATTCAAAAGCATAAGCTAGTGGATCAATATAATTAATCCATCTTGACCAAGAAAGCATGTAATCAACAGGAATGGTGAAACCAACAAATAGAATCAAAGCTAATAGCATGATGTTTGCAGGAACCAATGCTTCTGGTAATGACGAAGTGGCAGATCCAACCATTCTGAATAAATGTGACATTGAAAATGTAGCTGTCAAATTGACCAACATGTAAAAGAAGAAAGCACCTGGTTCCCTCTTGAAGTTAATCATAAAATAATAAATCAGGTTGAATGCAACACATACGAATAACTTAAATGGAATTTGACATGCTATTGATGCTAATGAGGCAGCGGCTGGACGATAGAGAGCATATTGTTTATGTTTCTCGATAACCGGCCTAGCTTCAAATAAAGACATGATCTCCAAAAATGAAGAAAACCCATTGAATAAGACAGCAAAAAACATAGAGGAACCCCTTTCTCTGAAAGAATCAGTAGTTTTTGGTAAATTGTAAAAAATTGATGATAAAACTAATGCCATTAACGAATTAGAAATCACCGAAAAGATGATAAAGCCTAAATCACTTCTGACTCTTTGATATTCACGTTTCAATAAATATCTTGTTTGCATACTGAAGGAGACAGTATAAGGAGAGCCGAGACCCATACGTTTAGCCTGTTTAGCACCATGAGCAATCTTGATATATTCAGATGCATTCATAACTTCATGTTGAGTTAACTCTTCATCAATATCATACTTCAATTTAGCATACTCTGCAGATGACTTCCAATAATCTTCAAACTCCTTTGGGGTCTTAGGGATTTTAAGTTCATGACCAATTCTGGGGACTCTTTCAGTAGGTGAAGTAACAGAAGTTAGAAAATCAGCAGTAGTCTGTCTTGGTGGACAGTGATAACCCATCTTCAAGAAGTACTCCTTAGCTTCATCTGCTCTACCGAAATAGATTTGGTAACCTTCATAAAGAACAGAGACTTTATCAAACCAGTCATAAGCATCTTGAGAACATTGATAGATTGCGAGCAACGCAGTAGTATCTAAAACGTCAGCAGAAGTTCTTAGAGCTCTAATGAATTCTAAAGCAGTGGCAGCATCTAAACCTCTAGTAGCATTATCCCAACATTGCAATCTAGCACCAGATAATGAAACTTCCGCAATTGAAACTCTCTTTCTCTCACCACCAGAAATACCTCTGATCAAATGGTTACCAACCTTGGTATTCTTTGTATGAGTCAGACCATAAGTAGCCATATAGACCTCAGTCAATTCATTGGCATACTCCTCTCTAGTAACACCAGGAAACCTATTCTGAGGGGTTCTAAACTTAGCAACCATAGATAAAGTCTCCCAAACAGTTAACTGAGAAAGATGGATATCTGTTTCCGCATTGTAAACGACCTCACCTCTGTAGTGTTTGTTTATATCATGTGGGGTTAACCCGTGGTATGAAATATGTGTCTCTTCACCAACGTGGAAACCGTGCGTATTAGAAGCAATAGTCTTCAATAACGTGGAACAACCAGCACCTGGTCTACCTAAAACAACAACAACCTCACCGGGCTTAATTAAGGCATCCATAGGTTTCAAAATATCAAATTGCTCTGCCTTTTTAGTCTCTGTAGAACTGAAAAGCTTGCGAGAAACTTGGGACGCGAGTCTTATGGGAGCATTGATGAAAGTGGCTTGATAATCAGCATCAGTAGCCTTTCCGTAAGCTCTCAAATCTCTGTAGGCAATACCCAATGAGAACGGCTTGTAGTACTCAAGATCCTTATCCAAAATTGCCCTAAAGTTTCTAATCCAATACCTGGAGTCGAAATCCGATGAATTTGGATCCAGCTTGGAGTCCAATGCGGCATCACCGCCAATGGGATTAACGCCTGGAGGAACAGAGGAACCAATTGAGCCAGCCTCAGAAGTACCGTCAGAACGATCAGGAATCAAAACATTAGAACCAGAAGCCATCTCTCTTGCCAATTTCTGGATCTCATTGTCGTCTAGTCCGTGGTAGGGTGTGTTCTCAGCAGCATTGCGCACCGGTACGTCACCGCCCGGCGCAGTGTCCTCTCTCAGTAACTCATCAAGTGACATTTTCTGAGCAAAAGACTGTTTTCTGGTGGAGAAGGAAAGTGCCTTGGTGGTGGTCCGACAATGGGGGAGCAGTTCAATATTTATGCGAGATTTTGTGTCAGGAACTCTGGTACGCGCCACATTCCATGATCTCGATTCTTCACCTTCTGTTAGCTCCTGCTGCACTTGGAGTTCTGGGGTCCAGGTTTCTTCCAGTGAGGCCCACTATTGCCAAGTATATTTGCACCAGTATGGGCTATACTTTGAAGCTTTGAACTGGGTGATACAGTCGAGAGTAGCTCATTGTACCCAATTCTCCTCCCCATCATAACTAAATCATACACATATGTCATTACCATGCCCTGATTGGTCAGCAGACTTGTCCAGCTGCTCATATTTACGTATCACTGCTATTGTAAATCACTAGGCATATATACTTTCTGGAGACTGGGACTATGAGGGCCTGACCCAGGGCACCATTCCACGACTCATAGACAAACTGTTGTAACCTGACAACTGTATGTAGCACGGATATGGCTACATACAGAGTCCCTATTCTGACCATAATACTATTGAAGGGTGTCTCATGGTTGTCAGCCAGCTTCAAGTCACACGACATCCACTGAAATGGTGGAAATTTCTCCCAAATTAATCAGAAGTTGAAACCAGGGTCCTGTATGTTGTCCACTTTCAAAAACTGCCCAAAAAAGCGGAGAGGATCGATCTATCTTGATCTAGCTAGCTCTTTTATTGTACCGCATTTAACGGCCGCAAGTACTTCGGAGTTAATTTCGAACTTCAACTAATTCAGTGTCACTAATCACCAAATATCACGATTATCCGTAATATATTTTCCATCACATGCATCAGTATGGCCTTGAATAATACTACAATGAATAATTTATCACAAAATTATATATTAAACCTCAATTAGAAAAAGACAAGAACACAAACAATTACTTGCTTACATCAGAAACAGAAAGTTCCTCTTTCTTTTCTTCTTGTTCAGCTTTTTCCCGTTCTTCATTCTTAACCTCTTTAACCCTGCTTGAATTCTTTGGAACTCTAGCTAACCAATATAAGAAAATAGCACCAATGATATTGATAAAAATGAATGCAATAAAGATACCAGCATTTTCCCATTTCTTATCATAGTTCAAGTTAACAGCAGCTAAGAAATCATTGGTGGAAGAAAATGGGCAGTATGCACACTCTTGAGTAGATTCAGGTTCAACTAAGTAACCGGAAGAAGCATTGATGAGAGGTTCAAAGTATTGGGCACAAGTTTGACCAGAAGGTGGCGTGACGTGAACATATTCATTTTCAGCACAAACAACGGCAGTATTAGCAAGGGCATTAGATAAGAAACCATCGATGAAATAAGTGAATGGTGAAACTCTGTACATGAAAATCCAGAAACCAGGTAATGTCTTGGGGCCAACTAAGACACCACAGAAGGTTAAACATAATGTGAACATCAAAGAGGCCAGGTTACCAGCAGCATCGGCTAATTCTAATGGAGCAATAACCAAATGAGACATAGTACCAGCAAAAACGAAGAATAATACTGAGAAAAACCAAGCATAAGCACCTCTTTCGTTGACCATATCAGTTGCTTGAGCATTGTGGTAGAAACCAGCTGGATAGTAGAAACAGAAGTATGATAAAGTACCATTCAAAATATTCCAAGGAATCTCAACAGTGATTTGAGAACCAATGAATGCGACCCATGAAAAAGTCTTTGATGGACGTTCTCTAGTCTCATATAAATCTCTTTGTTGGACAAAATATGGTAAGACTTGTTGAACCAATGGATTGAAAGCAATTAAAAACATGAATAAACCAAACATTTGGTTCTGTAAACCTTGCATAGAGCTATTAGCATTGAAGAATGAGAAACCAATGAATAAAGAACCAGAATTAGCAACGAAAATCTTAGACCAAACAAAAGCTGGAGATCTCCAATATTGTTCAACCACTCTCTTAGTGACAACAGAGTATTGGTACCAGATAGGAGCAGCAAATTCTTTCAATTCAGAAGAGTGAGAATCGTAAGGAATCTTAACTAATTCTCTTTCCATTTCATCTAATTCTCGCAAGACTTCTTGACGTTCTTGAGATCTTAACCATACTTCATGATAATCTTGATTGGCGTGGGAACCTGGAGCAGCACCAATAACGTGCAACATCCACTCAGCTGGGTTAGCTTCTGGAGGACATTTTGGAGCACCATTAGCTTCAAAGTAATCAATCAAAGTTTGACAGTTCTTACCTAAATCACCAAAGTAGATGGTCTTACCACCACGAGCTAAGAATAACAATCTATCAAATTCTTGCATCAAGATGGCTGAAGGTTGATGAATGGTACATAAGATAGCTTGACCATGGTTAGCCAACTTTCTCATTAATTGACAAATAGACCAAGCGGTTTGAGAATCTAAACCGGAAGTAGGTTCATCCAAGAATAATAAAAGTTTTGGTTTGGCAGCTAATTCAACACCAATAGTCAATCTCTTTCTTTGTTCAACATTCAAACCTTCACCAGCAACACCGACAATAGCATCAGCATACTTTTCCATATCCAAAATCTTGATAACTTCTTCGACGTATTGATCTTTTTCTTCCTTGGAGACTTCAAATGGTTGTCTCAAATAAGCAGAAAATTTCAGAGCTTCACGAACAGTAGCAGTTTCAAGATGTAAATCTTGCTGTTGAACATAACCAGTAGATCTCTGGAAAGAAGAATCTCTTAAACGACCATTAACAAACATATCACCTGTAACAACACCCATAGTAACACGATTAGCTAAGACATCCAACAAAGTAGTCTTACCGGCACCTGAAGCACCCATCAAAGCAGTCAAAGTACCTGGTTTAACCCAACCATCAACACCACCCAAGATTTCACGATCTTCCTTCTTGATCTTAACTGTGTAATGAACATTCCTCCAATGGAAGATATCTCTACCAGATTCCAAGACATCAACATTAACGTCAGTTGGTTCACCATTATCATCAGTTCTATTTTTTTCAGCATCACCAGCTTCCAAGTCATTCTTGATGTTACCATGTTTCTTTCTCAATTTTCTTAAAGTAGACTGTTGGAATAATAAGACCTCACCTTTTTGTTTAGCAGATTCATTGTATTCAGCAAGAACCAAATAAATAATCAATAGACCAAGAGCGAAAGCTAAAGTGACACCAAAACCTCTCCATTTATGTTCTGGTTTATAGTCATAAGCAGATTCAATGTAAGCAGTACCTGAAATAACAGTTTGACCAGGAACAGCAGAAACGGCATTACAAACGAATTCAGAGCCAGTAGCGTCAGAACTGAATGGGGACACAGGAATAAATTGAGAACATTCGAATTCAACACCATGGAATTCATTGATCATCAAAGCTTCGAATGCATAAGCCATAGGATCAATGTAATTAATCCATCTTGACCAACCAAGCATATAGTTGACAGGAATAGTGAAACCAACAAATAAAACCAAAGCTAACAACATGATATGAGCTGGAACTAAAGCCTCTGGTAATGTGTTTGTTGCAGAACCAACCAATCTAAACAAATGTGACATTGAGAACGTGGCAGTTAAGTTAACTAGAAGGAAGAAGAAGAAAGCACCTGGTTCTCTTTTGAAATTAACCATAAAGTAATAAATCAAATTAAAGGCAAGACAAGTGAAAATCTTGAATGGGACCTGAGACAAGACAGAAGCGAATGAGGCAGCAGATGGATGGTATAGGGAGTACTGTTTATGTTTTTCAATAATTGGTCTGGCTTCAAATAAGGACAAAATTTCCAAGAATGAAGAGAAACCATTGAATAAAACAGCAAAGAACATGGAAGAACCTCTATCTCTGAAAGAATGGGAAGTTTGTGGTAAATTGTAGAAAATAGATGATAAAACTAAAGCCATAAAGGAATTAGACAAAACGGAGAATAAATTGAAACCAAGATCATTCCAGATTCTTTGATAATCACGTTTCAATAAGTATTTGGTTTGCATAGCAAATGACACAGTGTATGGAGAACCATGTCTCATACGTTTGGACTGTTTGGCATTGTGGGCAGATTTGATGTAATCTGAAACGTTAGCACTTTCATAACCACGTAAAGCAGAATCAATATCATGAATCAATTTCTTGTATTCTGGGGAAGCTTTCCAATATTCTTCAAATTCTTTTGCAGTCTTAGGAACTTTGTTTTCAAACCCCTTTTGGGCAACTCTTTCATTTGGAGCAGTAACAGAAGTCAAGAAATCAGCAGTGGTTTGTCTTGGTGGACATTCATAACCCATTCTAACGAAGAAATCTTTAGCTTCATCGGCTCTACCGAAATAGATTTGGTAACCTTCATAAAGAACAGAAACTTTATCAAATAAGTCATAAGCATCTTGAGAACATTGGTAAATGGCAATTAAAGCGGTGGTATCCAAGACATCAGCAGATGTTCTTAGAGCTCTAATGAATTCTAAAGCAGTGGCAGCATCTAAACCTCTGGTGGCATTATCCCAACATTGCAACCTAGCACCAGATAATGAAACTTCAGCAATTGAAACTCTCTTTCTCTCACCACCTGAAACACCTCTAACTAATTCATTACCAACTTTTGTATTCTTGGTATGGGACAAACCATATGTGGCCATATAGACTTCAGTAATAGCGTTAGCATACTCTTCTCTAGTAACACCAGGGATTCTATTTTGTGGAGTTCTGAACTTAGCAGCTAATGAAAGTGTTTGCCAGACAGTTAAATGTGGGAAATGGACATCGGATTCAGCATTATAAACAACTTCACCTCTGTAATGTTTCTTGATATCACGTGGAGTTAACCCTTGGTAAGAAATCTCTGACTCATCACCAATATGGAAACCATGGGTGTTAGAGGAGATAGTCTTCAATAAAGTGGAACAACCAGAACCTGGTCTACCTAAGACAACAACGACTTCACCAGGATTGATCAAAGCATCCATAGATTTCAGAATATCAAACTGTTGCGCAGCCTTAGCCTCTTTGGAACTAAAAGCAGCCTTGGCGTGTTGAGCAACCAACTTGAACGGAGCATTCAAGAAAGTGGATTGATAATCAGCATCGGTAGCATTACCGTAAGCTCTCAGGTCCTTATAAGCAATACCTAAGGAGAAGGCCTTGTAGTAGTCAGTGTCCTTGTCCATAACACTTCTAAAATTTTTAATCCAGTACTTGGTGTCGAATTGGTCAGAGTTAGGATCTAGCCTAGGGTCTAGACCATCTGGGTTCATTGGATTGACACCTGGGGCAATTGTGGAGACCCTTGATAGCACCTTGTCGTCGATGGATTCACCAGCAACTGGTTTGAACGAGATTTGGGACACATTGGTGAGTTGTCTGGCCAACTCTTGGATCTCTTCCTGGACGTGGTGGTCCTGGAGACCCTGGTATGGCTCGAGAGCATCACTCTCTGCGCTGTTCTGGACGGACTTGTCCCCCAGTGAGTTTGCAGACATGTTTGTGTGTGTTGTCCAAAGTAACCAGGCCCATGGAGGAGAGTGGCGATCGGTAGTTTATATACGGACACATTCTCAAACTGTAGGACACAGCGAAAGATGCAGCCCTTGAATCAAAACAAAAATAAATTCACTTTCTACAGTAACATTTTCGCGTATTCCAGAAACAGCTCTTACATCCGACAATCTGTTCGTTTAACGCTATTACCCGGCCGGAAACAATGCGGATTTAACACCTCTTTCCCCTTATAACCGTCCGAATCCCGAAGCGCTGAATAATCAAAGCGAGGATCTGCTCCTGAATTTGTCAGAGGCTGGAGCTCTGTCATTGTTCTCTGTGTCACTGAAATAGACTTCTGTGAGTCCTATATGCCCGAGCGTAGGTGAATCATGACCCTTCGAAGACAGCATCAAAAGTTTACTGTTTCTTAGCTGCCAAAAGTCTACAGATAGTGTATAATCGACTCAAAATGATTCTATTAGATATATAAATGGCAACGGTGAAAAATGATAGAATGATCAAAATTAAAATAATAGGAAAAAGTGAATAAACTAAGGTTATCGGGCTGTGCTCTTCTCGTCTTTGTTGTCAACTGAGCTGGGATATTCCACCATCTTGCGTTCAACACCTTCTTTCACTCTGTTGGACTTCTTTGGAACTCTAGCTCACCAGTATAAGAAAATAGCAGCTGCAATGTGCAAAGCAATGAAATCAATGAAAATACCAAGGATTCTCCATTTCAAATCTAACTCACTCAAGTTAACCATCTTCAAGAAATCATTGGATGTGCTCAATTAACACAACTTACAACTCTCAGTTGCATTTTCATCTAACAGGTATCCAGAATTTTTGGAGATGTAAATCATTCAAGAATTGAGCACAAGTCTGACCAGATGGTGGAGCCAATGTAACATACTCATTAGTAGCACATGTGTCCTTGTTATTAGCCAAAAAATTGGACAAGAACCTATCAATGAAAGAAGTAAATGGTAACTCTGTACATAAAAATCCGCAACCAGGTAATGCCTTAGGACCAACCAAAACTCCACAGAATGTCAAACTTAATGTGAACATCAAAGATGCAGCAGTACCAGCAGCTAATTCCGATCACTAGCTTCTGGATCATTCTTAATGTTCCCATCTTTCTTCCACCTACATGGAAACCGTGAGTGTTGGAAGCAATAGCCTAATAGAGTCGAACAACCAGAACCAGGTCCACGTAACACATCTCACCAGGTTTAATTAGAGCATCCATTGGTTTCAAGATATCAAATTGTTGAGCTTCGGCTCGGCGATCGGAACAGTGACTTGTTTCGCGCTATGTCTTGGGATGGCTGTGTAATGGTGGTCTTCCGATCCGAACCTCACTCAGGCCAGGCAGAGCAAATCGAATCCCAGAAGGAAACCCTGCCTGCTCGGGAACCGGTGCTGCGGTTGGGTTTCTCTTCCGGGAACAGTTCACAAGGACGAAATGACTCAGCCAACTACTAATTGGAGGGACGAATCAGGTAGGAAGCGTGTCGACGGACCTATAAATCAAAACAACTTGCTCCAGATCTCTATTTTTTATGTACTAGAATGTTGAAGGTTCCCTCGTTTAGGTTCGTATAAAGTAAAGAGTTAGCAGTCAGATACTCAAGCGACAACCATCAATTCGAGTCTGCCTCTGCAACCTTTCGTGTTCCATCGTACGTCAGGCCTCTAGTTGAGTTATTATCAGTGATAAGCTAGAGTCAAATGTTTGGATACCAGGAAGAGCCGCTAATTTAATTACTTCGCAACTTGCAAGTTGAAATCACATCGTTGAAGATGCAAAGTTATTTATTTCTTGGCCGAACCAAAAATACAGATACAGATATTAATAACATCGCTTGGAGGTTGCAAATTCTTTACAGTAGCATCGTATAAGGCTGTTAAGTTTTAAATTGTAAACAAAGCTTGGTGATGGATATATTCAAAAGGCGCAAATTATTCTATTCTAGGGCAGCCACTTCATTATCTGACTACAGTCTCCCACTAGTACACGCCCCAGGGCCCTTATTGTAGTTAAAAAGACAGTCTAGACTCTAGACGATATCCATTCGATGGAGATTCGAGAACTTGAGCCTACTTAAAAATCTGGAAAACTTTCGCTATCGACTGATACTACTGCTAATGATTTTAAATATTAATTTATGAATTGTATTTCTATTTCAATTTCTAATGAAGAGTTACTTGGGAAAAAATCACATCGCCGGCGGAAATTCCGGTCCGGAGTACTAATATTTATAGCTCCTTTAACAAGCTAACAAACCAGATACATATTTCAGAGTACATTAACTTTAGTTTGAAAGTAGCACTTGTTAAACTGGTGTGAAGCAATTTAGCGTTGCCTAGTCACATAAGCCCAGTGCTGCAAACCGTTGGCCGAGTCGCGATTCCCCGCCAATTCCCGAACTTTTGTTTTCTCTTTTCCAATGTTTTGCGTTTATTTTGTACCAAAACAATGCTAACAGCTGCAAAACATACACAACAAACAACTGCTACCCAACCGCTTGTTTTTGCTATAGAATAGACTAGAAGAGCACCATGGCGGACGTGTCGGACATCAAGAAGGAGGACGGCGATGTGAAGCCTGTCTCTGACAAAAAATACATAGTCAAGTTCAAGAGAAATAGATCGTCACGAGCCTGTGAGGTGTGCCATAGCAGGAAGGTCAGATGCGATGCCACGATCCACATTCCTTGCACAAACTGTCTGACTTTCGGCTGTGAGTGCAAGTTTCCTGAGCCAAAGGAGCGTAAAAATGCGAAAAAGAAGAAGACAAACCAGAACAACGACACTGACACTGAGAACAATAACAGCACCACTTCTGAACAAAAGGTAAACAATCCATCAACAACTGCACCTGCCACTACTATCAAGAGAAAATATGAGCCATTAGCTGATATATCTGCTAGAAGTGCTAAGATTGACACACACAACTTGTTCAAGAGAAACTCCAACTCCATCTCCTTTATTGGTTCTGCATCTTCTGCTGCATTGTTAGCTGATCATGCCGATTCAGCTTCTCATTTATCTATGCATAACTGGGTTCCACCTTCATTACAAGATACGATAAGCACTACCAGAACGAGTTTGGATACTGTCCAGATGGAGATTTTGAGATTACGTGGTGCCTTCCATTTACCAGAAAAATCATTATGTGATGATCTTATTAATACCTATTTTGAACGTATTTATCCTATTGAACCAATCGTTGACAAGCAAACATTCTTGCAAGAGTACAAAAATGACACTGTCTCACTACTTCTGCTTCAATCAATGCTGTTAGCTGCTTCAAGAGTCACCACCAACCAGCAGATATTTGATTCGAATGGCTCAAACTACTTGGCAAGTTGTACATTTTATCAAAGAGCTAAGGCGTTATATGATGCTAACTATGAGAATGATCCAATTGCAGTTGTTCAGTCGTTGTTATTGTTTTCTAGATTTTGGGAAGGTATTGACGATATCTTGGGCAATTCATTTTATTGGATTAGAGTCGCCACATGTGTTGCTCAAGGTTATGGGTTCCATAGAAACATGCAAGATTCAGTCTGGACTCCTATTAAGATCCGACTTTCAAGAATATTGTGGTGGCAGTTATACATCAAAGACATCTCTGCCTCAGTTGGGTTTGGTAGACCTAAAATGATTCAGTTGGAAGATTGTGATGTTCCTATGCTAACGTTGCATGATTTACCAGCTGATTTATCAAGAAAGGATGCTGAAGCATTTATCCAAATGGTCAGACTGACAGAAATTATGTCGATTGTTTTACAAGAACAGTACAGTGTTAGAGCAGAAAAGGCAAGACATAAAGATCATTTAGCTATCAACCACTGTGATATGATTATGAGTAGTTGGAGAAATGCATTACCTCCATCTTTACAATATTCCCCACACCATCATCATCCATTATCTGTCAACATCTTGAATTTATACTATTATTCAGTTGTTTGTTTGGTTCATAGATCTAATATGGTTAGAGCCCCAATGATTAATGGTAAACAATATCCTTCTGAAGGTATCGTGTTTAGAGCATCAAGAATTATTGCAGATATTGGTTCAAAGTTGTTAAAATCCAAGGAAATCAGATATGTTCATGCATTGACCATCCCTATATTTTTCACTGCCTCTTTGACTTTTATCTGTCACATGGACTCAAGAAATGCAGCCATTGCCAAATCTGCTAAAGTTGGTTATAAAATTTGTTTAGATGCTTTGAAAGAGATTGGTAACAATTTCCTTATTGCCACATTGATTGTTCATTCTATGGATAAAGTTGCCCAGGATGGAAAAGCTAGAGAAAGATTTGTTTCAAGTTTAGCAAGAAAAGATGAGTCTTTACCACAGACTAGAGCCCAAACGCCATCTGTCCAGACACCAGCCGTAATGAGCACACCAGGAATATCACCAATGGATCAACAGAGGTTTGCCATGCAACAACAAATGGAGTCACATAATACAAATGCTGCCAGACCACCAATGGGTCCAATATCAACGTCCGCTGCATCAACACCAAATTTTGCACAATTTACAAGTCAAGTGCCTACACCAGGTGGCCAAATGGTTCAAAATTTTATCATGACTCCACAAGGTCAAACTCCAATGGTTCCCCCAAACATTTCAACACCACACCAACAACGACCACTACGGCCTCAGAATCCACATCCTACAAATTCTGCCCTTCAGACACCAAACTTACCACCCCCTACCCCACAAAATCCTTTAGATCCACAGGCGCTGGCTTTCATCCCTCAAGCTCCAGAACAAGAACAATTGGAATTCCCATCGCTATACTTATTCACAAACACATTACCATCTTCAAATGGTAACAATTTTGATCCACAATCATTATTTCCTAATAGCAAAGATCCTAAAGATTCAGCCAATGATTCGTTTTCTGATGGAAGTAATACTGATAACTTCAATCCTAATGAGTTCAACTTGAGCTTGCCTGAGTTTGACTTACAGTCTTTTACAAACCCCATCTCATTACAGAATATTGCTTCACTGAATACTTATCTGGATGATGCACCTGTGTCTAATATCAATAGTGCTGAAAATGGAGCAAATGAACCACAGAACAATATTGAACAAGGTGAAGGTACACCAAGTTCGACTATATATAGTTTTGTTAACTGAAGTTTGACAGGTGACTTTCTATACCAATTTGAACCTTCTCCGCATCAAGATGTGAGAGGAATCAACCAACCACTCCTTGCGGCCCCACCCCATACCTTGCCCTAAACTAATAACCACTGATAGCCCCCTTCGCAGTCAACATTCTTTAAACGAATCTCAACGAGTCAATATTATTGACCAATCTGATCTCCTTGTTAGAAATAATGAATCTCTTATAGAGTTCTTTTTCTTTTTTTGATACAAAAGTTGGTGATTTTATTAATGGTTTTTCTAACAATTTAAATTTGCCTTTATGCTGTTTACGACTTGTTTGTTTTATTATATATCTGTTTTATTATACTATCCTAAGACGTAGCTTATTTCTTCTTCTTTCTGAAAATGGACCCAATACTTCTTGATTTTTCCTTCTCTTTCTTCAATGACTTGAACGTTTCTTCTCTTCTTAGTCTTTGTGTATGTCCAACTAGATTCTCAACAACGCCCTCGAATGTATTATGGTCCTCCTGTAACCTGACTTTTTCATGCTCCCAAACACTCAATAGTTTCTCCACATTCTCTAGCTCTTCAGAATATCTTTCGGTGACCTTAGCCAATTCTTCCTCACTCAACTTATGCAAATTCTCAACAGTTTCTAATCTATGAATATATTCCTCCAACACATAATCAGTCTCACTAATCAATCTACTCTTCTCTTTCTCATCGATATGCAACTCCTCAAATGACTTCACCAAGAATTGTTCAGCATCATACTGATTCACTCTCCGACTGCTAGAACTCATGTCAATATCAGGCAACCCCAGAGTAATGAGCAATTGTCTCCTTAATGATGATTTTTGCCAATTATAAGGTTTAAGATATATCAGTGAGGTCAATTCTTCGAGAAGATGTTCAGAACGTTCGTTTAAAATGGATACATTTTGTGGTGGCTCAAAATCTTCTAACGAGCCAGGCAATGCGGAATCAGCTAGTTCTTCAAGTTTAGCTTGAAGTTGTTCTTGATTGGAGAATACTGATTGAGGGAATTTTATCGTCGGCGTGTCATTTGATGCATTATTACGTTTGTTCTCGTTTGCTTGAAGTTCTTGTTGGGGTTGTTCTTCAAATTCGTCAAATGATGCGTCGGAAAAGGCACCAAAATCATCATCGTCGTCATCAGCAGCTTCTTCCTGCTGTCCATTTGTGTTAACTGGGTTCTGTTGTTCGGGCTGCTCAACTTCCTCTTCTGTGTCGTCATCATCGCCCACTTCGGCTTCATAAACTCGTAATTCATCTGGTTCGTCCTTTGTGTTCTGTATGATTTCAGCTTCTTCCGACAAATTTGTCTCTTCTTGTGCGATTTCAGCGGTTTCCTGTTCACCCAAATCAACATCAGGAAGAGGGTCTTTCGCTTGAGAAGACATTTTAAGGGTATTAACCAATGTTCAATTAGTTTTGAAGATCCGATTTGATGTCAAAATGTTGACGTTTTCGTATTTGAAAACTGGAAATCGGATGCGGCCCCTACCATATCGGCGATATAGAATTGTGTGGCTAAGTTTCAATGAAGAATAACAAGTGTAAACGCTTCTATATGCTTCTACTCTGAAGCCGCAATCTAAACAATATACATCAAATATCTTTATAATTTTATACACAAAACCAAACACCTCACTCACGAATTTCTAATTCTGGACGTTTTTGGATTCTCTTCTTCAACCCACTTGCAGCTTCTTTATCGAAACGGGTAGAGTCTTTCAAGTCTCTTCCAACGTTATCTAAATCTTTAACTTTGTAAATTCTCACTAACCAGTTTTCAGTAGTGAAGACTTCTTCAACGACATTCAAGTCAATGTTTTGGGTAATTTTTTGATTACGAACTCTATCAGTTGCTGGTTGAGAGTTGAACAAATCAGTGAATCTATAAAATGACATCTTGTATAATAATGAGTTCTTCATTGTTTCTGTAGCACGGTCATCAACTCTGTATTCACCTGATTCAGTGAAGAAGTTTCTCTCCTTGACTTCATCTGGCCATATACCTTCAGCAATTCTGATCATCCATAAGAATTTATTCAAATCATCACCTGAATAACCAATCAAACCACCAAAGATAACCAAAACATAATCAACATCATGTTGTTTTAAGATTTTGTATGATTCTTCCTCTGATGATGCCATTGCTTTACCAACAGTCGCAATATGTGTGTTATTCCAGGTGTTGTTGTCAACTAAGGTGGTACGGTCAGCCATACCACCGATTTGATACCCATAATCCCACCATGCCATGACTTTAGCATCTTCTGGGGTGTTCATACGTAACCAATAGTACGCTTCTCTGTAATCATCAATCAAGTTTTGAGAACCATCAGGACCTTTGGATGCTAAGACAACTGATGGAGATGAATAAGCATTTGATGTAACCCAGGTACAATGATAGACAAATAAGAATAAGTAGAAACCAAAACTTAAAATGACAGCAAACTTAGCAACTAAATCCAATAATGACGATGATTTTTTGGTGGATTTCTTAGCATCTGTGGATTCTTCAGATTGTTGTTGTAAGAATTCAGAGAAATCTAAGTAGACATCAAACAATTTTGAAACGGCAACAGCAGCGGAAACACAAATGATTGGAGTTAATGTCAACATTAAACGAACCATAACACCTGCAAAGTAAGAACATAAGACAGAATATGTGATAACAAAGACATGTTCATCTAATAAATCTTGGAATAATAAGTAGACACCTGCTGGGAATAACCAAATCAAGAATTGGGTATCGAAGAAAAATGCTGGCCATGCAGTAGGTTGATGTTCAGAAACTGAAGCAATGATTGGAATGTGGATTTTCGCATAGTTAGTATCCCATAAAGAATAGAAACGACCAGTCCATGGAGCAATCAAACCAGCATAAGTTAAACCAACTAAACCAGTGATACCTATCATGATGATCAATGCAATCGAAACAACTAAAACAGATCTGAATTGTTTTGATGGAACTTGAGAACGGATGTAATCACCAAATGCAACGATTTGAATTAAACCAAAGATACCTAAAGCAGCCATATGATCATTTGAACGAATTGGCAAGAAACCAACGAACGGAATTTGCATGGAGGCCAAAGTACCAATTGCATACCATGTTGAATAAGCAGTGTATAATTTGTGATTGTAACGACCCATCAAGATCAAGACAAAGACATGTAATGGAATCAAATTGGTAATGAAGACGTAACCACCCCAAGCAGAAACCATGTAGAAGTATAAGATAGCAGCCCAAGCAGCCCAGAAGACGGAACCTTCCTTTGAGGCCTTGATCCAAAAGTAGAAAGTAGCCATCAACAAGGTAATTGCTATAGCCTCATTATCATATGAACCAGCAACTGATCTTGAGATATAACCTGGTGCAATACCCATGAAGGCAGCAGCTAATAAACCGGCAGAAGAATCTTTGATCTCTGTGGTAAACAGGTACGTGAAATAAGCAGTCAAACCTGAAAAGGCTGGTGCTAACATGACACAAATATTTCTGATATCCACAGGTAAACCAACTTTCCTCAATGCATGCCAGATGGAACCACTGGTGACCATAAGACCTGGGTACAAGGTACCACCAGTGACTCTTCCTAATGGGTACCAAGTTCTATCATCAAACCAATTGAGGAACTCGTAGTAAGTATGTGTGACAAGGTACTTAGTAGCTCTGAAATTGAACCACGGATCGAACTCGTGAATGATACTCTCAAATCTGATGACAGAGAACAAACGGGACGACACAGCAGCACCGGCGATACACAGCAGGATCACGGCCTTGAGGACAAGTCTGAACGTGTTCAGCGTGGACTCGGAAACTTTGTGAGCGGACATTGAGCTGATTGAAGGTCTGCGATGCGAGTTCTGGCGGCGGGTGGTCTCGTTGATTGTTAAGACACTTGTCGAGTTTTTTGTTTTGTTTTCGTGTTCAAAGTTTAGACCGTGACTTTCAGAGGCACGTGAATGTCACCTGATTGAAACTTGATGGTTGTCCCAATTGGGAAAATTACGTTTTCTCGGAGTTTTCCTTGTTTTTGTTAGAATTGAGTCAAAAAAAATGAAAATTCACTAAAATGGTCCTTGGGAATTTGGAAACATTTGAACTTGTCCAATCAGAATTGTGTCAGCCTGGACTATCGACAAAGCGTCTGAAACTAAAAAGAAGAGCCAGACAGTGCGCCAAATCGGACATCGCAACAAATGGGGGAACCACTCGCACAACACCGCTACAATGGCCGCGCATCAACAGAGTTCAACACCAGCTCGGATAGCGTAGCCCGCAACAACAATGAGAATAACAATCATGTCCCACAAACAGTTCACCAGAATGCGGAGAATCACGGTGGTATCTACGCAGATGAAACCAGCAATGAACAGAACCCACGCAAATACGAGACGGTAACGTTTGAAGAGACCACACAGAATGGCCAGAGTAGAAACAACTCATCTGGAGAAGTGTTCATGGATCAAGACATACCTATTCAGTTCGTGAAGAAAGCCATTCCTAAACCAAGAACACAGTCCGTACAGTCTGTTCTGTCGAGTGTCTCACTGCGATCTTTAGTCCATCAAAGTCTACAAAAGAAGCAAGCATTTGTGCCACCTCAACAGAATTCACAACCACAATTCATTCATACAAATACTCATATCCAAGCACCAGCCATAGCCGCATCATCAAAAAGAAGAGCTTCCTTTGAAATTGGTCAGAGATTACCATTCCAGAAAGATCAAGCAGAAGCCAAATCAGACAACGACGATGTTGTGGAAAGTGATGGAGAAAGTGATGTGAACCCCGACGACCAAAGAAAATTAACAGATGATGCTTTGAAGAGGTTATCTTCATTCTCCAAATTTGTGCCTGCCGAAGCGGACTTGAAAATGACTACTAATCCAAGTCATAGTGTCGACAGTAGTGAACAACTTGCCAATGAGGATGAGATCGCTTGTAACATAATATCCTCTCAACCAACTCTCCAAAGAAAAGTTTCATCTGCTTCAATATCACCAGAATTTCCAAGATTAAATCTCACTAGAAATTCGTCTTCATTAATGAGATCATCTGCATCGACTCCGTCATTAGCGAGAAGACCATCCTCAAACCCATCATCTGCATCAAGACAACGAGACGAACAACCAAAACTAATGTCAAATATCACTTCATCTCAAAATCTATCCACAATACCACAAAAGCATCAACTTCAAACCACTTTGGGTGCCCATCCATATTCCAATTACCATCATAATCATGAGCATGAGCCTCATCAGGAAAATTCATTATCACCTCCAAAGAAATCATTTGATCAAGAAAGTCTTCAAACGATAGGTGATCCAAAAAGACCAATGTACATCCCCGCTGTTCTTCGTCAATCCCACACTAATCTAAAACCTGAAGATTTGAGATATATCAATGAACAAAACTCGAAGAAGTCCAAAAATATGCTGTCAAACGCAGCAACATCATTAAGATCACAAACATCTCATTGGAGATTATCATTTGATTCGACAAATAAAAACTCACCAACTCGCGCACATTGGAGACGTGACCCCAGCAGGAATTCATGTGCTTTATGCTCAAAAGAGTTTACATTCTTTGAAAGAAGACATCATTGTCGTCATTGTGGAGATATCTTTTGTGCAGAACATACATCAAATTTATTAAGATTAGGAAACGATGCACAATTTACAATAGCTGGTTCTGGTATTTTGTGTAAAGTATGTGATGGATGCTATAAAGATTATGAAACTTTCCTAAAGACTAAATTTGGAAGTGAGGTGAATATAAATGGGGCCTTAAGCAAAGATGGTCAGAAGAAGGATGGTGATGATAGAAGAAAATCAGTTATTGATGGTGCTCTTAATGGTGGTAATGTTCCCATTGATTGGACTTGGAGTTCGTTTTAATGATGTTTTGTTTTTATGATCTTATTTAAGTCAGTTTGTGTCTATCCTGTTTATCTTATATATATATTTGATACACGAAATAAAGAGATTCATGCTACTAAATCATTCATTTGATTACTATATATAAACTGTTCACTTACAAACTCAAAATTACACGTCACCAATTAGAAAAGGTACGCTATTCTTCATCTGAATCAACTTGATTCTCAAGAGCAGTTCTTCTTTCTCTTAATGCATCCATGACTCTATTCTTAACACCAGTAACGTGCTCTTCATTGTTGCTTAATGATTCAACTGAAGTCTCAGAGGTATCACTTTCATTATCAGAGCTTGCGAAAATTGAAGAATTACTACTCAAATTCTCAGAATCTGAGGATGAAGCAGAATCAAGAGTATGGCCACGAGCAGCTTCTTCACGTAATCTTTTTCTTTCAAGTGAACGTTTCTCACGTCTTCTTCTCTTCAGTTCTTCAGTCTTCTTATCTTCTAACGTCTCATCAAAATTTTCAGGTGTTAAGTGATCAAAATCTGGGAACAATTCGGGACCATATTCATTAATCATAGTGACAATCTCTTGAGTTAATTCCTTACGAGTCTTTTTCAATTTCAATAACGTATCTGGTTTGATTAATGACAAATAAATAGGTCTGATTGATTTGAAAATGTCATAACCAGTATCACCACAAACCAAAGCAGCATAAGTAACAGTTGCACCAGAAATGTAAATGATCCAGAATAGTAGAAACTTATTGAATGATGATTCACGGAAATAATACAGACCAACAACAGAATAGAAGGTGTATAACAATGGAGCAATACCCATTGCGATTAAGATCTTCCATGTTGCAACAACATCGTTTGCTTTGATTTTAACAACTGAGGCAGCTAATGCAGATTTTGCCTTTTTGGATGAATACCATTTACCAATAACAAAAACAGGAGTGAATAATAAGACACCAGGTAATGACAATACACTCAATAAAAATAATTTCAATGATCTTTGGATTAGAATAGTGAAATTTTTCAAATAATGAACTTGGGCATTATCAACTTCGTGATCAGGTAAATGGAAATCTTTCAATTGTTGGTTATAATCAAGAATTTTTTCTTTCAATTGTTTCAATTCTGGACGGTCTTTGAAGTGATTATAACCAATAACTAATCTTCTATTGATCTCCACAACTAATGGGATTGGTAATTTTTTACCAGCAGTGTATAATCTTCTTGCTGCTTGAACAACCATCAAAGTTTCATAATCAGGACACGTCACAGTGACAGCTCTCAAACCTTGTTCAACAGTAGATAATAACTGTTGGGTAGCTTCTCTTGTAGTAGCTGGATCTTTATACTTAGCAACCAATTCCTTAGAGATTTCAATAGGATGACCAAATTCTACAACGGCTCTTGATCTGAATTTATGAGGATGGAAATAATTCATACCACATGGGACAATTTTAACATCGCAGTCTGAACTATGTGCCATTGCACCAAGCGCCATAATAGCAACACCAGCCTTCAATGGTAACAAATCAGTTCTGTCATGAGAACCACCTTCTGGGAAAATACCAATCGATTGTCCATGACATAAATGAGCAAACACTTTTTCATAAACATCATGTTGATCAATTTTATCAGCAACTTTGAAAGAAGTTTTGTTTCTTAAAATCTGCTGTGCATTCTTCTTGAACTCTTTCTTGATGATCAATTCAGTATCATTGATGATTTTGTAAACTTCAGCATTACCTTGAGAATTAGGGACACCAATCAATCCTTTAACCATAGCTTCTTGTGTAAATTTAGTTCCAAATCCAATGATCTTCAATGGGTTTTCATCATCCAGTTTGATTTCACCAGTGGCTTTTTTCAGGTAATCCTGAGCTCTTTTGACAGGAATAGCCATGGCCATTCTAGCCATCTGTCCAATACCTGCCACATGCATAGATTTTTGAGCAATTAAGAAACTAACTCTTCTACCAGATTCCTTCTTGACCTGGTTCAATAAGATACCCGGATCAACAAACTGATTTGCATGTGGAGCTGCAACAAAAATGACGGGACCCTTCTTAGGGATTCTGAAGGCACCTCTGGGTCTGATCTCCCTAAAGAACCCATCAAACACCAGCGAAAGGATCCACAAAATGAAATCATATCCCAACTTCAGCCAGATGGATGGCTCAACGTAGGGGTCTTTTGGCGTCTCCTTCTGCGATACTGCGTTTCTGGATTCCGACATTGGCTATGTCTGTGTGGTGCCTTTGTAGTGTGGGTCAACAAGAGTAGGGAACGAGATGAGGGAGGACCCAGCTACTTATCTGCTTTTTAGTGCACAAAAGCCAATTTTTTCTTAGGAATTCGCGAATTTTCTTTATTACTGACAGGTCTGATCTGAGAACAGTGGGGGAGCCGTTTCCCAAAGTGGGGAGGAGGATGCTGATTGGCTCATTGAGAGAAGGGTGGTTTTGGTTCTTGGGAATTTTGTGTCATTTGGTGGAATAACTTATAAGGTCTGTTTTTATGTGTGTGTCTATGATTGGACCCGTCAAACAAGGCGAAAATAAGGTTGCGATGACGAAGTGAATGTTATCTGACACGGATAAGTAAAAGTAAACAGTAAACACAGTGAGCTGCAGATTTCTCAGAGCTGGTCAACTTCTTTTCTAGTGCTAATTATATCTGGTGCGGATCGAACACGGCAGACTCTCGGAAACACTTTGTCCGATCACGTCCTGAAAAAGTTTAAGATCACAAAACAGCTACTTGAAAACCACAACGACCCACAAGATCATCACGAGAGCTAGAACCTATAAAAGGGAACTGTCCCATAGATAATACCAGACAATACCCACACGATTTTCGCTCACTTTGATAGTCCCATAACAACAATGGCCAAAACAAGCACCACAAAGCAGAAACAGGTCATAAAGAAGAGACAGTACAGCAGGAATGGCTGCAAGGAGTGTAAAAGAAGGAAACTGAAATGTGACGAGGCTAAACCGGAGTGTTGGCAGTGTTCCCATTTGGGGAAGAAGTGTGTCTACATTAAAGTCATCAAATTCAGTGAGAGGAGAAACATATTCATGATGGGGAATCATAACTGTCTCGAAGCTAAGAACGAAAAATTGGCACCAAGTCAGGCCCGTGTTATTGAATTTGAAAAAGTCGAAACACCAGGAAGTCAAAGTCAGTCAAGTCAATCAAATACACCTCCTCACAGTGAAAGCATCACTCAACCTCAACAATCATTTTCAGATTCAGATGGTCTCTCATTAGAAGGCTTCACCCCACATAATATCTCGCCAGGTATGGAAAGACAGACAATCATTAACGAAGCAAGTACATTAGCCAATGATATTTTTGAATCGTTGACAAACGTCCCAGATATAATATTTGATGATTTCCTAAATATTGACTTGACATTATCTGACATTCAAAAGAAACAAAGCATAATTGCTTCATTTGAATTACAAGAACCACATAAGACACAACTAGAATTGTTTTATGATAAGATCTCAGCATGGATTTTTCCATTGGATCCAATGTTGTGCAATGAAATACTGCTTTATCATGCAAAAAATTCACCATATTTATTAGCATCTATGCTGGCATTGGCTACTGAGGATCCTGAACTGAAGAACAAATATATTTCCACCTGCCTAAAGAATCTTAATCAAGTGTTTCAAGATACACAGACCAACATTCTGAATAATATTGAGCCATTGCTTTTGACTGTCCTGTTATTGGCTGCTGATTCAACTTCTATTAGCTGGAGAGCTCATTTACGCGGTGCCAAAGATTTGTTCCTAAGGTATGCCCAATACTACCAAACACCATCATTATTATTTGCAAGATCGTGGTTTGCTGCAATCGAAATCCTTGCGAATTTGCAATGCATAGGTACCGTTAAAATGAATGATGAATTTGATGAACTGTTAGATGTTGGCCTGTATGGAAAAAACAGTGAGTTTGCAGTTGACGTGGGGATCCTATTACCAGATGGATATAATTTATTTCTGGGTTATTCATCAGAGGCTATTGTTATGTATCGAGAGTTCTGTAAGCTGAAAAAGAATGACTCCAATGGACTGATATTTCAAATGAGTTTGATCCACAATGCAAAGGAATTTCAAGTTGCTTCCAAAGAAATTAGCATTGATATTCAGAATCCAGCACATCCTAATTACGATGAGGATGCATCAGGGTTAGAAGAGAAGAGGTTGGATCTACCTGCAAGTTGTTTTGGATTCAAGAATGATGATGTCGTGTTCAGTTGGTTTGATTTGATCCATCAGTTGCACGTCGATGCGTTGCTGTTGAAGATATACTCAGAATACTTGAAACTTGACAAGAACCATGATTTGGTTCAAGGCTTAGTGGAAGAGATGCTGGAAATTTGTGTGTTCTTTGATCAAGCCCCCGATGAATCCTACTCAATAGTTGATCCAAATGACACTCGTTTATTGATGTGTCAAGGACCGTTTCTAACGATCGGACTGAATTGTGTCAAAGATGAACACAAGAGGAAGGTAGAGGTTTATTTTGATAGTTTGATGAAAGTAGGTGTTCATAGTGCGAAGGTATCATTCAAGAGAATCAAGGATAGTTGGGAAGGTCTTTCTGATGATGATGTCACACTGGTTCCATTTGCATGAGTGGTGCTGAAATAAGAATATTATGCATATTTATTAGAGTTTCAAATGATTATGCGTATACTGGTATATAACTCATTGAGCCATCTACACAGTAGTTCTTTGATAAATGACGAAAGCCTATACTCTTCGACGCAGAGTCTATACCTTCGCGAAATTTCCGCGAACTCGTTCTGTAAAAATCTCGATTTTGGTGGCGATTTAACGAAATCGAAAAACATCAACAATACGATAAATACACTTCCAACCACACACACATTAATTGCATTCCAAATAATTGAACAATGTCTGGAGCAGCAGGTTTTGACAGACATATCACCATTTTTTCCCCAGAGGGACGTCTATACCAAGTCGAATACGCCTTCAAGGCTATAAACTCTACAAACATCAACGCATTAGGTGTCACTGGTAAAGACAGTACAGTGATAATCTCACAAAAGAAAGTCCCTGATAAATTACTAGACCCAGACACCGTCTCCTACATTTTCCAAATAACCCCAAAGATTGGTCTTGTTGCGACTGGATCAATTGCAGATGCAAGAAACCAAGCATTAAGAGCAAGATCAGAAGCTGCTGAATTCAAATATAAGAATGGTTATGACATGCCTGTTGAGGCATTGGCCAAGAGAATGGCCAACTTATCTCAGATATATACACAGAGAGCATACATGAGACCATTGGGTGTCGCTTTGACATTTGCCTCTTTTGATGATGAACAAGGCCCTTCTTTATTCAAATGTGATCCTGCCGGTTATTACATCGGTTCAAAGGCTAATGCTACTGGTCCAAAACAACAGGAATTGACTACTGCGTTGGAGAAGAAATATAAGAAGAAAGATACAATTGATGGTGATTGGAAGAAACTTGTTGAGTTTGCTATCATTACATTATCAAACACCTTGAACACTGAATTTAGAAAGAATGATATCGAAATTGGTGTTGCCATTGAAGATAAATTTTTCAAATTAACAGCTGATGAAATTGATGAACGTTTAGTATCGATTGCTGAACAAGATTAGAGAGATACACTTGACGATTACATTTTACTTTCAGTATCATACACATGTACATTAAATGCGTCACTTTTTCCTCAATGTAGAGTGATACCAACCAGCATTAGCCCTATGATCTGTACGCATATGTCTGTAGTATTTCTTGAAACAGGTTCTCCCACGGTATACTCTTGGACAGTACTTACACTTCTTCATAGTACCCTCATCATTTTTTTCGTATTCATCATAGTCTTTAATAGGATCTCTTTTTGTACTTACAACCCTAAAGATATTGGTCCCTGTTGAGTATTGGTTTCTGGGTAGACGATGAATGTATTCCTTATTGGAAAGCTTTTGAAATCGATTGTTCCCAAAGTCAAACTCTTCTCCTTTCCATCGTAAATGTTCTTTAAGAAATAGAAGTTCATTAGTCCGTACCAAAGTAGCTATCTGACCCTTGAGAACTACCGAAAAATATTGCTTAGCCCTCGGAGCCTTCGTACTCCTCGTACGCGTGGATGTGGGTTCCACCTCTGTAGCAGATTCATTCCTACCTGGCTGCGCATTTGATGAATTCTTTTGATCTGAACCTTCGTTGCTGCCCCCATTGACTAAGGCAGTCAGCTCCTCAATCTTTCTCTTCTTCCAACCAACCTGTTTCGCCATTGACCGTAAGATAGAACAACTGGTATTCTTAATTAACTCCTAAAGTTATGTTTCTGTATTTACAAAAAAAAATAATTCATTATAGAAACTCAATTCAAAAAAAAACGACCCCACGCAGGATCGAACTGCGGATCTTGCGATTAACAGTCGCACGCCTTAACCAGCTTGGCCATGGAGTCTTTGTATACGCAAAAAAGAGGGAATTCAATAATCCGAGAATTAACCGTTTCCGGTAGGGGCACTCCCATATGAAGTCTTAGTGGGGACAACAAATATACCTTTATTAACTTTAAATTTACTCTATATAACTTGTTTCCAGCAGGACTGCTTCTGTAGAACTCTTCTTTTAATTCTTTCAAGTGAACTTTTCTTAGAGGAAGTTTGAAAAAAAAAAGTTATATATTAGGCAAGTAATGTTGACCATCAACTGAGTTTAAAGTTACACCAAGATAAGTCTTTACTAGAAAAAGAAATTTGAACTGTTTTGTATAATATTTGGAGCTCAGGTTGGTGTTTGTATCTGGGTAACTTCCGACATAGGACTGTGCAATTATATTAATGATAAGTCTACGGTAAAATATCGGACAGAAATCATGTATTTTCGTAACGTATCTTAGAGAGAGAGGATGAACTAAATTCTGAATACGACCTTTTCACCAGAGACTTTGTCTTGTTGTAACAAAGCCAAAGCAGGGTCAACACTTTCCAAACCCTTTGGTAAGACTTTCAAGTTAGTGTGTTTCAAAGTTTTCAACAATTTAGGAACTTCATTGAACCAGAAGGAATCGTATCTTTCTTTAGTTTCTGGTTTAACATCGAAGACATCGCCAAAAATATGGATTGGGACATTACCATCAACAACGTAACCGATGGTTCGATCAACATAAGTAACGGTACCCTTTCTATCATCAGCAGTGACGACTTTTTCACCTAATAATAATAATAAGTTATCTATTCTGACACTAGCTGAATCATAAGTGGAAGAATATAATTGTTGGAATGACTCTTGGGTAGACACAGTATCCAAACCATATTTGATATCACTATTGGCAGCTTTTCTGATTTGATCAACAACATTAGCATCATGGTAATTGAAAACTTGATCCGCACCTAAGTGTTTCAAATAATCGAAGTTCTTTGGAGATGCAACAGTAATAACTTTTAAACCATAAAATTGTTTAGCGACTTGAATAGCCAACGTACCAGCAGCAGTAGCACCACCCCAAATCAAGATGTATTTACCCTTGTCTTCCTTAGAAATGTTCAAATTACCAGCAAAGGACAATACAACGGTCGCTAAACTCAGAGTTATACTCGCAGCACCTTCGAAAGAGTCAATTGGACCATATGGATGAATCTTACCTTCTTCTAACACCTTATCCTTCTGGAACCTGGAAGGGTCATATTTAACAGTAGCGGTTGGATCAGCAATGACGTATTCAGCAAAAGCACCTCTGGTGTCAGTGTAGTTACCGTGCACGAAAGTAGACACAATATCACCTTCATTGAAACCCTTAACTTCAGAACCAACCTTGACAACAACACCAGCAGCGTCCGAACCAGTGATATTACCAGGCGTACCAGTGTTGGAAACGATATGTTTCCAGTCTGTTGGATTGGCAGCAACAGCCACGGCCTTCAATAAGATTTGCTTGGAAGATGGTTCAGGGAAAGGCAATGTCTCGATGGTAGCCAATGCGCCCGGTTGTGGGTTTGGAGCGATAACAGCAGTTTTTTGAGTAGACATTGTGTTAATTTGAATTAGTCAGGTATAGATTCTGAATACCCAGAAGGAATTCTGACCTTTATATAGGTCAAATTGCGGTTTTAGCGGAGCAATGATGCTGGATTCCACAATGCACGATGCCTGGGATTTTGAGTGCTTCTTTAAGGAGAAACAGCAAGTGTGGTAAGACTTTCCTGAGTTCAGCATGGGATGATGGTGATTGGTACGAACTGGTATCTGCTCTTTCTGGTTCTCTTGAGAGTTGGGTCTCTGTATGTACATTGTACTCCATCTGATCCTTTCGATAAGAACGATTAAGAAACTCAAATGACGCTTGTCTGCTTGGAAGTTGGAGGATTGTGGATACGAGTGTCAGGTGGTGCGTCCATTGGACTCAGAAAGCAGTATCAATAGCAGTGAAACCAGCAAACGATCGACATTTTTGTAACAGGATGGATTGTTTATATAAAATCCTTTTATTTTGGAAAGTTCCATGCAGTTGTTGAACTTTAGTGGGCGACTTGGCATACTGACTAAAACGAAAAAGTGGGAAAAAATAGAAGCTGAGGTTAACTGTCTTTTTATCCCCTAGCCCCTTATTGTTTTCCAGGATGACCAGTTCTCTACCCACTAATAACGATATTTTTGAAGTAAAACTACGAGGATTTAAGCGGAAAATGCTCAATGGCGAAGAATGGAATCGGTTTAGAAGCGTTAAAAAAATCACCACAGACATGCTATATAAAACACACAAAGGGAATCAATCGTCCTCAATAGTCTCATCGATATTATTGATCTCCTTTCCATTTTTGAAGAAGTTCAGCTTCTTGACAATAGAACCACCGCGACTTGATGATGTAATTTCGTTCAGTGAATCATTTTGAGATTCCTGGAAAGATGAAGAGCTTGATTGTTTTCTATTCTGAATGGATATAATTGATGATTTTCTGCTGTTTCTGGAGAACAGTTTCATAGGAACATTGGAAGACAATGAAGCTGCTGATACGTTTGGATTGAAATCTTCGATTAATTCAGATTCTGTCTCATCGATATGAATAGGTGAGGCTGTTCTCTTTATTGGTGATTTATCATTAGTGTTACCAAATCCAAAGAAACTTTTTCTTCTGAAGAATGAAGGCGATGAGACTGATGATTCGTTTGATGATTTCATTGATTTAATGGAGGTTGCATTGGAAGATTTGCTGGTGTTCACCAACTCAACTGGGTTCAATAAACCATCTTTTGATTCTGTTTTGGACAATGAATCAGCCAATGAAGCGTTTGAATCAGTCTGTGCTTGACGAATGTTCAATGATGAAGAGGCACCATTAGCTTTATCGAAATTCGACCAACTTGCCTCATTCTCAATTGATTTGATAGATGCGACATTGTTATCAAATGGTCTTAAATCACTTGGTTCCCAAACAGAATTCAAAAATTCATCATTGGTTGAAGAATGTGATAATGTCTGTGATGTTCTTGAATCAGAATGTTTCAGGTTACCATTGTTGTGGTTATTGAAATTGAAAAAATGATTAGAGTGCCCATTTGAAGGACGTGATTCATTGTTTGAATCACTTGAATGTGTGGATCTGTGATTGTTGAAGAATTTGCTCTGTTGAGATTTTGATAGGTTGTTGTTATTTGAGGAATTTGATAATGATGACTGATGATTGATGAATTCATGATTGGAATCATTATTCTTTCTTCCAAAACTGAAAACATTAGACAGTCTTCTTGGTGAAAATGCATTCAATGAATTAGTTTCTTTCTTCTCATGTGGATGTTGTATTTCTTGGTGTGTAAGTATTGGCGATTGTGATTGTGATGATGGTGCAGGTGATGAAAGTTTCATTGGGGCAGATAAGTCATTGTTTCCAGAAAGAATGGAATGTAAGTCATTCAATGGAACGTTCAAACTTGCATTTGGTGAGTTATGTATTGACAGGAAATCATTCTGAAATGACAGTTGCGGGGATGTAGGGCGAAATACATTTTGTACATTTTGTGACGACTGTTGGTGTTGGAGTGGGATCCTTGATGACATTTCAAAATCTTGATGGAAAATAGACTTGGTGCTTAGGTTTGCTGTTGAATCATTCAATGTCTTTGAGAACTGATTTGCTGATGTGGTTGAGAATGTGTTGGTCATGAGGGATGGTTCATTGATGCTTGGTGCGAGTTCTTGAGATGGGGTTGTTTCTGATGAGTGCTGACGTGATTCGACTTTCTGTTTGTTGAACAGGAAGTCCGATAAATCTTCACCAATCAAATTCGTAGGTAGATAATGATCAACAGATGGTGATTCAACTTCGGTTCTGTTGAAATTTTCAAGATTTGAAGTTTGTAATAGACTAACCGGCATATCTGATGAGTTCTGAACTTTATTCCAAATAGATGATGTGATTTGGTTATATGGTGCTGATGTGTTTTGATTAGAACTCAATGATGGTGAACTTCCTTGATTGAAATTGGCATAGTTGAAGCCAGCGGAAGGTGGCGATGAAACAGGGAGTTGATAACCATTATTGTTATACTGTGAAACTGATCCTTGAGGAATTGGTATCCCATTATCCCATTCATTTGATCCAGGTCTTCCTCCTTCTTTCAATATTTTATTTTCAGCAGAGGAGGCTTTGAACGATTCAGATAACTTGGTGCAACGATTGACTTCACGTTGTTGTTGTGCTCTCCATTCAGCTTCTAATTTATTGTCTGTATCAATTGATTGCTTGAACTTATTGTAAACTTCAACGTCTAATAATTTGATGCCTTCTAAAGCTCTAATACCTTCATTATCAACAAAGCCATGTTCATCAATATGGTTAGATAATTTCTTGAATAACCTGGTGAAACTGCTTAGGTTTTCCTGTTGTTTCTTTTGTGTGTTCAACAACTTGATACTTTCATCCAACTTATTGACCTCCGCATTCAGTTCTGTGATCTTAATCTTCTTACCCTCAATATCTAATTCTATCTCCCTATGAATGGTTGGTTCATTGTTCTCCATTTCTTGTTTCTTTTCATGAAATTCATCAATTTTCAAGTTCCATTCTTTCAAATCAGACTCCATCTTTTCAATATGTTTACGTTTCTCAGTCAACAAACTCTCCTGTTTAGCTCTTCTCAGCTCAGTCAACCTTCTAGTATCATCGAGCATCTTAATCTCTGATTTCATGGATTGTCTATTACCATCTTCTAACTTCTTACGTTCTCTTAATGAATCCCTCTCCTGAATCAAAGTTGCTTCATAATCCTTAAATTCTTGATACGTCTGAACCTGTTGACTCAATATCGTATGTAGTTCTTCTTGACCAGATTCTAAATGATAACGCAGTTCTTCAATATCATCAATCGATCTAGGATCAGGCAATTCGGCATAAGTGGAAGCATTCGACGTCATATTCATATTCAAGTCATTTAATGAATTAACCGTGTTTGATCTTGATCTTGAAGCTCTTCCTTCAACGTTTGGATTAACTGAAAATGGAGTAATAAGCTTTTCAACATTTGATGAATCATCTGAATTAGTTAAATATTTGAACAAATTATCTGGATTCTCTAACAACACCAAGTTTGGATGTTTCTGTAGTTCATCTGATTTGGTCTTTATGTAAACTGAATCACTCTTAGCTTTATAACCAAGACTATTCGTACTAACCAAGTCTAGTTTATACCTTGTGTCTTGACTCAAACCAGATAAACAACAGTGCGATTCAGTCCCACTTAGGATGCTCACCTGCACACGATTCAAAAAGACAGCGAAGTTAACAATCCTCTGCTCCACCAGGGGAAGGTCCCAGTGGATGTAGACCTTGGAAGCGGTGATGTTGTCAATGGATAGCTTGGACTGTCTGGGTATCTCGATGTTTAATGCCTTGACCAAATCATCGACGGGGACTCTTGCGAGCACGTAAAGACGCTGGCAAAGCCACGTGAGCGCAAATGTAATGATGATGAGTGCCCAGTACATTGCGAATAACACACAAGAGTACAAATATCTTCAAATAACTGGCACAAACTCGCGATTGATGGGCTTTTCAGTGCTTTTGTGTGGCCTTGTTCGAAACATCAATTTTTTCCAGGTCCCAAACTTCACGTGACCGTGTTCCCGCGCAATGCCGAGACTCACTATTTTATATAACTCCAGTTTCCACGCAGTGACGTATAAATAGAAAAGCTTTATCAGAAGATCGGATTTCTAAAGCTTCCTTACTTCAACCAGAACCAATCGAGCAGTTAATAGCACTAAAAGATGACGACTACCGGATCTTATAAATCTGCAGAAAATGACTTCAGATCAGACACCGTCACCACGCCAACCGAGTCCATTTTGAGGGTCGCTTTGACCGCTTCTGTCGGTGATTCTGTTATGAACGACGATGACGACACTCTGGCACTAGAGAAACGTATCGCTACTGTCACCGGTAAGGAAGCTGGCCTCTACTGTGTTTCAGGTACTTTGTCCAACCAGATCGCTGTTAGAACACACTTGAACAACCCACCTTTTTCAGTTCTTTGCGACTACAGATCACATATCTTTGTTCATGAGGCTGCTGGTCTAGCCATGCTTTCCAATGCACTAGTGATCCCTGTTAAGCCATCCAACGGGCTCCATTTAACACTTGATGATATTATCGACCATATTGTTCCAGATGATGGCGATATCCATGCTGCTCCAACTAAATTGATCTCATTGGAGAACACATTACACGGTATTGTCTTCCCATACGAAGAACTGGTAAAGATTTCCAAATTCGCCAGAGAACACAACATTAGATTCCATTGTGATGGTGCCAGATTATACAATGCCTCAATTGAATCTGGTATTTCACTGAAACAATACGGTGACTTGTTTGACTCTATTTCCATCTGTCTATCCAAGTCATTAGGTGCTCCAATTGGCTCAGTCTTGGTTGGGGATTCTAAATACATCACCAAAGCCAACCATTTTAAGAAACAAAACGGTGGTGGTATCAGACAGAGTGGTGCATTAGCAGCAATGGCTTCAGCAGCTATCGATGAAAACGAATCAAAGATCAAAGCCACACATGAAAAGGCCAAAGAAGTTGCTAAATTCTTCGCTGACCATGGTCTTGAATTTGATGAACCAGTGCACACCAACTTTATCTTCTTCGATTATGACAAAACTCCAATTGATCCAGAATTAGCTGAAAAGTATGAGCAAGAATACGATGTGAAGATGTGGTTACCAAGAATCGCATTCCATTATCAACTTTCTGATGATGCCATTGAAAGAATGAAAAAGGCAGTGATTACAGCATACGAAGAAACCAAGAAACTCCCACCTCGTAAATACAGAAAGACCATCTACAAAATAAAAGAGAACCAATAGAGAGACGGTTCTGTATAAATCTTTTATTTTCCATGTGTCATTTCTCAATGTTTTGATTTCGCCGAAAGTAGTACTATAAATACAAAACACAAAAAAACGTTTCATCGACAAACCTTCAAAACACTAACAAACCCGTCAAACCCACTTCAAGTCATGTCAGTTCTAGAAGAAAAGAAACAATTGGAAGTCAAATTGTCTCCTCTAGTCAAGCAAGCCATACACCTTTCCAAAACTGCAACTCAGGGCAGAAACTTCAAGCCATTACCCTCTACGTCATCCTTCTCATTGATCTCATCCGATGAAAAAACCAAGACCAGTTGGTACAATACCGGTCTCGAAGCCATTTCCAAAGGTGAAGTTGGCGTTATCTTAATGGCTGGTGGTCAGGGTACAAGATTAGGCTCCTCCAGTCCTAAAGGTTGTTACAATATTGGATTACCATCAAATAAGTCATTGTTCCAGATCCAAGCTGAGAAATTGATCAAGATTCAACAATTGGCTAATGAGAAGTATGAAACCAATGCTAAAGTGAACTGGTATATCATGACTTCTAAACCAACTAGAACTTCTACTGAACAGTTCTTCGTTGAGAACAAATACTTTGGTTTGGACAAAGATCAGATCACATTCTTCAACCAAGGTACTTTACCATGTTTCGACAAAGAAGGTGGAAAGATCCTTTTGGAATCACAGGATGCCATTGCCCAATCTCCAGATGGAAATGGTGGATTGTACAAGGCCATTTATACCAATGGTTTACTTGATGACTTTGCTAAAAAGGGTATCAAACACATTCACATGTACTGTGTTGATAATGTGTTGGTTAAAGTCGCTGATCCTGTCTTTGTTGGTTTCTCCATCGAAAAGAAGTTCCAATTATCCACTAAAGTGGTCAGAAAGAGAGAAGCTGCTGAATCTGTTGGTTTGATTGTTCTTGATGATGATACTCAAAGACCATCAGTCATAGAATACTCTGAAATCTCAAAAGAACTGAGCGAACAACAAGACACTGACGGTTTATTATCATTTAGAGCAGCAAACATTGTCAATCATTACTACTCCGTTGAATTATTGAACCAATCAATCACCAAATGGATAGATAACCAAGAATTCTTACCATTCCATATTGCATTTAAAAAAATTCCAGCATTAAATGAAAACGGTGAATTCGTCAAACCAACTGAACCAAACGGTATCAAATTAGAACAGTTCATCTTTGATGTCTTCAAAGACATTGAATTATCCAAATTCGGTTGTTTAGAAGTTGAAAGAACTGAAGAATTCTCACCATTGAAAAACGCACCAGGCGCAAAGAATGATACACCAGAATCAAGTGTTGATAACTATTTGAGCTTATCCACCAAATGGGTCAAGGAAGCTGGTGGTGTTTTAAAGAATGAAGATAAAGTTGAAGTCAGTTCTTTGACTTCTTATGCCGGTGAGGGTTTGGAGAAATTAAGTGATAAGACCTTCAAAAACTTCGAAATTGTTTAGATTTGTTATTCTTGCTTAAGACGTTACAAATTTAATTATGATATTCATGTAAGTCTATATTAAAATTATGTATTGCTTCTGAATATATATACGATAAAAGCCAGATTCTATCTGTCGATTGTATCTCCCATGAACCAGCATGAGTACATCTCAAACATTCAAACCTTCCATTCTAGTCTTCAATTCATCCATCAGTAATCCACCTTGGACTTTATCAATTTTGGAATCATTGCAATTGATTTCATTAACCAATGAATCATCAAGGTATGCACTGTCATCAACATTGGCACCATGGTCAAGGACAGTTGAAGTGCTTAACACTCTATTGAAGTTCCTCTCCAATCTTTTCTTGAATTCATCATTATCTAACACATTAGTCTCCATTCTGCTATCATCTTCATCAGCTTCATTGTCAGCTTCAGATGAAATCACAACAGTATCATCATTAGACAGCAATTGTTTCTCACTGATGTAATCCCTTACTTCTGCTGATGGTTGTTTGGGCATGTATGCTGGTGATTGCAGTGAAGGTGTGATATTGATATAATTATCATCATATGATACTTTTCTATTCGTGACATCATCAATATCCTTCTCATTCTCCATGACGGTCAATAATGGGATGGCTAAGCCTGTACTCAGTCTCTTGTAATTCTTAGGTGTACTGGTAGTGGAAGTATCAGCGGATGTTGGTGTTCCTGGATAGACTGGTGAATTCAAAGACACAGCCCTTGCTGAATTCTTTGGAATTTGGATTGGCGAGAATTGTTGCTGTGGTGGTAATGAGAACCTTTTTCTTTTGGATAATGAGATCTGGGATTCTTTGGAGTTGGATGGCGGTGTCATCATTGATGAATTTGGTGCCAGGTTGAACGGTCTGTTGGTTTGTGATGATTTTTGTAGATCCGATAAATCATGGTAATATATTTGATTGGCAGAGGCAAGCAATTCACCAATTTTGGAGAATTCTTGGATTTGGTTATCAACTGATTCTGTTCTGTCTAATGTGGTTAGATTTAATTGCAATTCCTTGAGTTTAGCAAATAACTGCGTTGTTGCATGTGTACCTTTGGTCTTGATGTTGGATTGATTGATATCTTCTGTGTTTGATATTGTTGTGATCTTTTCAACTTTAATGAAATCTATCAAACTGGCATTCAATATATCTGAAAATTTAAGAACATTTTCTAATGTTATTGATAATAGATTTAGCTTCTGGAAATTATTCACATTTCTGGACTCTTCCTTCTCATATTGAAAGATTTTAAACACCTTTTCCAGGAATGTTGAATCATGATGAGTTTCATTTGTAGAAAGTAAACAGCAAATGAGGAACCTTCTTAAGTATTGGAATTTTTTCAAATTTAACAACAACCTATCACAAGTGGACGTCTCAGGATTAGTGAACTCATTCAACAAATAGTAATTTAACTCATCTAACTGAACATTGTACATTCCACAATAGTTTTCTAATCCTGAACCATTGACACAACCAAACAAACGGTCCAGGCTATTAAGAATGCAGTTAATTGATAACAGGATGGAACTATTCAGTATTTCATGTATCTTGTCAGCTTTATGTATGTCTGTTGAGCGACTGGGTATACTGTTGTTCATAAGTGTTGGGAATATGGTTAATTCTTTAAACTTATTGAGTAGCTTGACTAGTGAAATGTCTAACTTTTGATAATTCTTGATGAACTTCTTCAAATTATTGAGCATTGTGACTTCTATTATTCTGAGATTAATGTGCCTATAGTTAGATCGAATGTATAGGTTGATTGTAATAATAATTACTATAGCTTTCTGTTGTGTTTCTGTGAACTTCTCATGGTTTCTGGACATGTATCTGATGAATAAGATCATATTGATATATGTGATTGAATCAGTATCATTTTCACTTAGAGTATGTAGTGTATGTAGATTAGTGAATATGTTGCCAAACCTCGTCAGTATTGCAGCTGAGGAATGGTTCAATTGTAAAGTTGATAGTTTCTTCTTGTATTTGGATATGAGTATCGTTTCATCAAGTAGCTGAGAAGTGATCAGAATATATTTGAATTCATCTTGAAATTTATGAAAATTGGCATGGATCTCATGAAACCTCATCAACGTGTTATCTAGGATTATCTCAATTGACAAATCGTTGTTTCTGGGTACCAGATTGAAAATATCATATGCTCTGGATACAACAGGACTAGCGACTGTTGAATCATCATCCAAGTGTCCATAACCACCACTGATCCTAGTACCATGTGAGCTGCTGAGACTCAACCTATGCACATCGATATTCACCAGTGTCGGAGAGTTCACACTGTCCATATCGATACCCCAATCAGAAATCATCTCATCTGATCGGCTCTTGATGGTGTGTTCCAATTTGGCTTCTGCTTCAGGTTGTGACAACGAGAGATACCGCGTGAAAGGCCGCAATCCGTCCAGGAGATTGAACGTGTTCTGACTCATCTTGACAAGTGGGAGTTCCAGACTTCACGGCAGCAAAACAGAATAAAAAATCAACGAATTTAAAGAATTGGCTTTTAATTCTTCTGTTGTTTTCTTTTGTTTTGTTTTGTTTCTTTGTTTACATATTTTGCAAGAATTCCGCGAAAAAGTATGGGCCGACTGGTTAGGGTTCGCCCAATTGGGAAAGATTAGTGATTCGGGTAATAAAATTATTTGATTAGATTAATTAAAAGTGAACAATATCCAATGAATCTGAATTGAACAGCGTGCTGAAACCTTTGATACTGGATAAACGTACCAATGTCGCAGTACCAATTTCTGTGACCTCTATGATACCATTTCATAATAAATTCACACTTAATTGTGCTAATTTTTCACAGTTCTTTAGTCTAATTTGACGTGCTTTCTCTAATTTCTGTTCATCAGTGAATAGCCAGCCATATGCATTTTGGATTTGATGTTCCTTCATGGTTGTTTCTCTATTACATAATTCTCTTAGGTTTCCGACGTATGCGCTTTCTGCCTCTCTTCCTAGTTTTGAAAGTCTGTCTGGGGATAATGTCTTTGCTTGATTTGGAGTGATGTAGAAAGGAATCTTGTAATTGTGTGAGAGTCTTTCAGTAGTGAATGGGGGATCTGGAGATAATTGGAATTTTTCTGGAGTCTCAGCAAAGATATTTGATAAAATGGGTATAATCAAGACTAAAATCATTGGTAGGTACAGCCTTATAGAATCAAAAAAGTTCTGTGGTTGTTCCTGCTGCTGGCGTTGCTGTTGATGTTGTCGTCTTCTTCTTTGCTGTTGGCCCTGTGCAAATGGATTACCACCACCAGCAGTAGTAAATCTGACACCACCTGGGCCACCGAATGAGAAAGTAGTACCACCACCTTGGCCTCCAAACAATATATCAAACAGGTCCGGACCTCCACCCATTCCAGTACCTTGGAAATCATTGAAGTTGAAGCCACCTTGTTGACCATTGAAGCCTCCAAAAGGACCACCGGTCTGGAAAAATGGATGACTAGTAGGATCGAAGCCTGCGCCTGCACCACCAGCAGGTGATCCTCTCGAACTAGGGTCAGCACCTGTCTGATCGTATATTCTTCTCTTGGAGGACTCTCCTAGGACTTCGAAGGCCTTTGCGACCTTCTTGAATGACTCATCTGCCTTTGGATGACTGTTTTTGTCGGGATGGACTTTCAACGATATCTTTCTGTATGCTTTCTTAATTTCATTATCTGTGGCCGTTTTCTCTATCTCGAGGATCTTGTAGTACTCGTGCGGCGGGTGCTTGAGGATACGCTCGACAATAACCTCCTGCTCCTTGGTGTAGGTTCTCTCAGAGGACATGTGTGTGTTCTGTTGTGCTGTTGCTGTGTGTCGTTCAGTAGAAGGTGTGCTGTTCAAAAAAGGCGATGATCACGGGCAAAAACGAACAATGAGAAGCCAGAATATTTCTGTGCTTCGGGAAAATGTGTGTTTAACGGTGGGGAATGTGTCAATGAACCAATTAGGGGTCCTTGTGTGCGTGTGATAGTATGATTGCGGTCTCTAAACAGCCCGAAATACCTCTGAGTATGCTGGTGTCAGATCTCTGATAGCGTTGGATTTCTGCTGCTAACTTAGGAAAAAATAATCGACAACAAAAACGCTATTATCACAACTGCGAAAATTACTGTTTTCGTGTGGTCAGTGGGGATAAGGGAACTAGAAGCACTGGCAATTATTATTCACGTGACTGACAGATAAGTCACGTGACGACTTTCTTCCGAAATTTGCTGAGACAAAAACAAACGTCAAACCAGACAATACCATACCAGTAATCGCGTGAACAGGCAAAGCACACACGCATTCGACTTCGACCCCAGAACGTGCTGGCCAAAGAGTCTCCGACGAACACGTTTTTCTCCACTGCACGTCAGAATCACACGTGATGAGCTCCAACAGCAAGTACCCCAAACAGGAGGAAGACGACGTTTCCAAACAGACGGTGGTTTCTGATGCCCTTGCCAAAAACTCCAGGCAGCTGTTATATGCCCACTTGTATAACTATCTCATTGAGAATGGACACACAGACACGGCCAAGGTTCTTTTGCGAGAAGCCGATGTTCCAGTGTCGAACTTCAGAGATAATGATGTTCTGGATAAGTCCAACATGGACTTGGATGAATTGCCTGGTGTCAAGATGCTGATGACATCCCCAGACACTTTCCTGCTCGAATGGTGGCAATCGTTATGGGCTCTTCACAGCTATGTCAAAGACACGCCAGGTGTCCAACAACAGTACCAACAGTTCCAGTTTAAACCTAATCAAGATATGAACGCCGGTGATCACTTATCTAAATTTCCTAGTGCTACTTACATGAACCCAAACAAACCTATGCCTTCAGGTCCACCAGACTCTGTTCCATCACCAGCGAACATCCAACCATCTCAAGATACCCAACACATCACACCATCTTCATCAAACCTACAGCAACCTACACAAACACCATTAAACCATTCCGGTCAAGCAACACCAGTTAATGGTGGAATCGCTGCACAATCGCCAGCTGTTGTTCCAATTTCCAATGTTCCACAGACACAAAATGGTCCGCAGCTATTGAATCATCGCAATCCCGTTCTAAATCAACAACAGCTGAAAGCCCAACAACAACAGCAATGGCAATTCAATAAGATGCAGCAACTACAGGCACAAGAATCTCAACAAAGAGCACAACTACAGAAAGTACAAATGAATAATCAATTCAATATGCAAAATATGACTCCACAACAACATGCTTTAATGCAACAGCAACAGCAACAGCATCAAAGAATGCAAATGCAACAACAACAATCATTGCAAGCTGCTCATCAGGCCGGGATCATGAATAGTACTGCAATGACAGGACGTATGGTCCCACAATCAATGGTTGCACAACAGTTTGCTGGTCAGCAGCCACAGAAAATGAATATGAATATGAATCAACTTCAACCTCAGCCACAACCACCTCAACTTCAACATGATCCTAACTTCCAACAACATCCAAGTTCTGCACCAACTCCACAACCTCAACCATCAACTTTCAAACCTTCCAAAAATACAAACGGTAACAAGTCTAATACTAAGACAGAACAACAAGAAGATTCTGAGAATCAACAACAACAGCTCCATCAACCATCATCATCTCAACAAGGCCCTCCGCAACAATATAGTATCATTGACCCTAATGGAATGAGAGTGGACCATTCGTCTGGTCTACAAGACTATCAACTACAGTTATTGATGCTGGAGAATCAGAACAAATCAGGTCCTCAGCAACCTCCGATGAAACCAAATGGTTTATCCATCAATAATAATTCCTCCAACAATCAACAAAACTCGAGCAGAAACAACTTGAAACCACCATCCAACACCTCAAATTATTCTAATCCTGAAAGATCTCGTGGTTCTTCAATTGCTATTGATCCACTTCAGCCAGATCCATTAATCAATAACTCACAATTCATGGATCAGTTCCAAAATGATGGATCGAATAGTTTTAGTTTACCATCTGCTGGGTTCATGAATAATTCTGGATGGAATGGTCAATCTGATGGTCAGATAGGTGGAAATGTTGATGATTCAGAATTCATGCTGAATGGAGGAAATATGATGAATGGATTTTAGAGCTAGCCTTAATTTTGTTTGATTATATATTTCTGGTTTGTATTATTAGTTTATGTGTTTTTATTTACACTGTGTTGATATATTTTGGCTTTTTGGTTTCTGTATTGTACCCTATATACTTAAGTTCATATTTATCTTTCCTTGTTATGCCAGGCTATGGGACTAGCTCCATAATCAAGCAGCATGTGTTGTGCATGGAATATTCCTCCCATGGTTATGAGGCTTGCTTGCTCTGCCTTCATAACCCTGCCCAAAGAAGAAGTCCGGAATTATTTTCCTGTTTCGCTCATATTGCGCGCTGCCCACTGTCGAGAAAGTCGCATTATTATAAAAAGCTGTGCGCAAAACGATAAGATCATTTAAGTGATAACTGACCTTCTTATAAATAACTGGGGAAATTTCCATAAAATTTTATCTGCTTTGAATCAATTGCAAACTTACTGGTTTCTCAATTGCAAACAGTTTACACTAGCTCCACATTCAAAGACATACATATAATAATGTCAGATCTATTCGTCGATATCAAATTACCAAACGGTACCACTTACAAACAACCAATTGGTTTATTCATCAATAACGAATTCGTTGCTGCCAAATCTGGCGAATTCATTGAAACCGTCGATCCATCCACTGGGAAAGTCATCACCAAAGTGCATTGTGCCAATAAGGAAGATGTCAATGATGCGGTCAAAGCTGCAAGAGCTGCCTTCCCAGCTTGGAAGAAATTAGATGGTGCTTCTAAGAGAGATTTATTCTGGAAATTAGCCACTTTAGTGGAAAGAGATGCTGATGTGCTTGCTGCTTTGGAAGCACATGATTCCGGTAAACCATTGGGTTCGAATGCGGTCTATGATGTTCAAGAAGTCATTGAAGTCTTGAAATATTATGCTGGTTGGGCTGATAAGGTCACTGGTAAAACTGTTCCATTAGATGGTAAATTAGGTTATACTTTACATGAACCATATGGTGTTGTTGGTTGTATCACTCCATGGAATTACCCATTGGCAATGTTTGGTTGGAAATTGACCTGCTTAGCAGCTGGTAACAGTGCTGTTTTCAAAACATCTGAATTAACTCCATTGTCAGTCTTATATTTCGCACAATTGTTCAAAGAAGCTGGTTTCCCACCAGGTGTTGCCAATATTGTATCTGGGTACGGTAAAGATGCTGGTAATGACCTTGTTGAACATTTAGATGTTGACAAGATTGCATTCACTGGTTCTACCGTTACTGGTCAAGCCATTCAAAGAGCTGCTGCTGTCAACTTGAAATCCTTAAGTTTAGAATGTGGTGGTAAGACTGCTATGTTAGTCTTTGAAGATGCGGATTTCGACCAAGCTGTTAAATGGGGTGCGGTTGGTATTTTCAGTAATATGGGTCAAATTTGTACCGGTTCTTCAAGAATGTACATTCACGAATCTATTTATGAAAAATTCTTGGAAGCTCTCAAAAACCACGTCTTGGAAGAATATAAACAAGGTCATCCATTCGAAGACGGTGTTGTTGTTGGTCCACAAGTTTCTAAACAACAACAAGAAAAGATTCTAGGATACTTGAAATCTGGTAAAGAACAAGGTGCTAGAGTTGTATTAGGTGGTGATGTTCCAGAAGGTGAACAATTCAAGAATGGTTTCTACATTCATCCAACCATTTTTGCTGATGTCACTCAAGACATGAAGATTGTCCAAGAAGAAATCTTTGGTCCTGTTGTCTCAATTGGTAAATTCTCCACTGACGAAGAAGCTGTGAAATTAGCCAACGATTCCCCATACGGTTTAGGTTCTGCCTTATTCACCAGAGATATCACCAGAGCACATACCATTGCTGCTGATTTAGAAGCCGGTATGGTCTGGATCAACTCTAACAATGACTCTGATGTCAAATTACCATTCGGTGGTGTTAAAATGAGTGGTTATGGTAGAGAATTAGGAGAATACGGTCTAGAGCATTTCACTGAAGCTAAAGCCGTTCATATCAATTTGGCCAACAAGTTGTGATCTCTGTATTGATTTTGACAGTTGCCTCTTCATTTCTTAGTCTTCTGGGCCAAGTGCCCTTTCGTTAGGTTGTTCATACACGTTTTATTCATATCGAATGGTACGATCCATGGATCGGATGTAGTTACTAGTTATATGGAGTGACATAATGCTTCATAGTCCTACTCCAAGAGTCTACATAAAGATGGATTCTAGAATAAAAGAACGCGAGTACTGTCTTCTAACCTTTAAGTTACTCGTTGTTGGTGTACGTGAGACACAACTAAGTGGTTAATACTACGAATTGAGCAGACGTAGTTCTTCATGTTTAGGATTTGATTGAATTTAACATTTAAAGCGAAGCCAAAAGTTGCCACAAAAACGTCGATCTAACTATATTCAATGCATTGGTTTAGCGGTGACGGATATCGAAGTTCGGAGGTCGATGGGTCCGACAATTGGTTGTTCTTTTGTATGATATTCAACAAGAACAGGCACACAGGTACCATCAAGTATAAACTAGTGATAAAAACAATGGAGTGGATCCACTAAAAACAAACACCAGAAGCTTCTTCATAGCGTGTATAGCCTCAAAAATCACAGCCTAGGCCGGCTTCCAGGGACCAACAAACCCTGAGCAGATCAGCAGGGACCTAAAGAGCGCATTAAATATTTGCAGAGCCCAGGAGGCCCCGTATCAGTCCGATACTAACCGATTTGCTGGTACCATCCATCCAGGTATTGCTCACAGGAAGAAGATATTTTTCACTCTACAGTGGATCAATCACACAATGCACGGCAAAGCTGATATAATCTCCAGTAAATCTACGGCTGTAGTTTTTGTTTTCATTTTGAAATTGTCCCGAGTACAAGTGGTGGTATTGTGTGTTGTCTAGAATATGGTTGTCGATACCAATACGGGGCTTGGATCATTTATGTCAGATTCGCTGACGGTGTATCAAAATTGAGGGAATTTGGCTTGGGGACGGAGGTTGGGATGGTGAAAGTAGGTACAGTTCTAGCTGCGATATCGCTTATTTGGTTCTTTATTTGCTCAGATTTGTCCAATATTAACGGTAGAGTCTCTCAATTGATGTTTGTTTATGTTATTGATGATCATGAAGTCAACCAGATTGCTTCACCGTTTCCAATCATTGGAGGGTCTAGCAAGGACTTTTGTACCTTCAACTGGAAAATACAGTGCTTTAACAATCAGACATGAGCATATTCCATGCTTTCACGATCTGTCGTGTATTTGGGAAGTTTCTTTGCATCATCAGGCCATGAAACACAGAATGATATACCCAGAGCAGCCAGGTACTGACCCAGTTACAACACTTCTTTAGACATTGATCAACTATATTCATGTCATTATGCGATAATAATGTGAATTTAACGCGTCTGAAAAAGCGGACATTGTCGAATATAGCACTTTCGTGCAAGCTAAGTTTGAAACATGGCCAATGTTACACATGTTCAATCATATATGTCCATTATTACCAGATGCCGCAAAAGGGTGGAAATCTAAACTGCAAGTGGGATAACATTATAGTCTAATAGTGGTGACTTGAGTTGAGTTGGATTAACAGAGTCCAATCATGATGGTAAGGGAGGTCCTCTTTACCAAGACTTGGGTCGAATGGTGTCAGTCTTCAGGAGACTTAATTATCTGGCATAAAACGACTGCTGATCGTTAGAACTTACATACGATCCTTTTCGAATTAGCATGTTACATAATTCGCATTTGATTCTTGATTCTGTGGGACCTGTCTGCTCCGTGAACAATTTGCGAGCAATTCTCAGACGCGTATCGTTCAGAAGTCAAGCTGTGGTGTGTGATCGATTTACAGCTATCTCCGCTTTTAACAAATGTCGACTTCGGGCTCCAGATCTTGTCAAGATTTGTTTGATGGAAAAATCGTGGGTTCTTACTGTTAGTTGACGACCAGCGTTTATCTAGGCAGCTATGTTATGACATCAGCGTTTCCAGTGTATCCGCCAGAGGAAGCTATCGTGATATGTGATTGACTGGTTTGTACTCTGGTGTGAAGTCCCAATTGCTCTAGTTCTGGTTAATGCTTCAAAATTGGACCGGGCATGCTGTTTACATTCCACAAAATTCCAGCTTCACATACAGATCTGATCTTTATTGCAGAAAGGTTTCTGGAATGGCGATCTGTTCATGTCAATACTGAGTGAGTCAGTGACCCATCCCTTAAATACTGATTCAGTTCCACAACCCAGAGGTTTACACCGAAGTTCATGCCTACGGAAACATCGAAAGATACAGATACTTCCCGTTAAAAGCAGACTCACTTAAACTTTTCTAATCCGTTCTAGTTTTGAACCTTATTTTCACTAGCTTAGACCTCAGAGATTAAAGTTCGGTTCCCATGAACAATGAAAGGTATTTGAACATATCAAGGTGCCATTGTACTACCTGATTAAGCGTAATCAGAGGATAAGAGCAGCGCATTCTGCACAACGTTCAATGGCTACGCATAGCAGTGGAAATGAGGTATACTTCATACTTAGCAAATACTAGTGCACTCGTTAAATTTCCACACTTATTTATAAGGCTCAAGATATATTTATCAAGTACAATTACCCTTCAACGAAAAACCTTGTTCGATCATTTATGTATTGTCACGTTCCACTCCAAAACAGGCTGACTCACCAATGATGAAACCTCTCAAACCTGCAGATCTTCTATCTGTCTCATCAGATTGTGTCAAGTAGATATCACTACTCAAATTTCAAGTTTTCAACGGATAAATTTCAACAGATAAATGTACGGCTGTAAGTTGTAACTTTTATGTGGCCTTTCTAGTCATACGCGAATTAATGTACCAATTGGCTCAAATAGGTAACTGGTCACAAGCTAGTAAGTACGAGTCTTTAAACGTCACCCTTTAGTGACCACTGAGCCTGTAATAGGTACAGTCAGAGCCTCACACACATGTGGTAAATTGTCTATAGCTGATCAAAGCTTCTGATGAATTAAATCGCAGTACATTACATGCATCCAATGAAATTTACCACCCGTATACTGTGACTGTAAAAATGTGATAATTGAGAACAGGATATCTAGACTGAGATTCTCGAGTCCTAGACTCCTGGGAGCGTATATTAACGCGCTACACTCTTGGTTTTAATGAATCAGTGTCGAATGAACTAAGATCATGAAATCTGAATAATGTTGGTCCTATACCCGACAAGCATATACCCGATGAATTTTTAACCATGAGATTCCCAGTAAGCCAGTTGACGGTCTGTGAAGTTCTTCTATATCTTCGATAGCTATATGATGATCAAACATATATATATACAAGTTGAACAAAACAATGTAAGACTTTCAAGATCTTAGATGATTCCTTTCGAAGGATCAAGGTACAGAAAGAAATTCAAAGCCAACCAATTACTAGGAAGATCAAAAGTCATTATCCAGATGAGTTACATGAAGATAATCAACTGAAAATATATGAGAAATCAAAGGAAGAACTGATGAACTTTTGGCACCAGGTATACAAACAGATCAAAAGTCCAGAAATGTTAGATATCATTCATCGAAGAAAAAACCTTGGTCATTATGGTTATTTGTTCAAGAAAGAGAACACATGCTGAAAGCGATGTGTTAGATGTGTTATTCCCAAATAGAAAAGTGTGGAGAAGAAGCGGAAAGTTTCCATTACACTATGCTACAATCGGGCAAAGTGTCACAAGAAATTTGGTCCACAATATCTAAATCAAGAATATCAATCAAACACCGCATAATTGCACCACCTTTAGCCTCAACGGAGATATCACTCATACAATCAACAATTATCTTGATTCGTGTTGATTGTTAGAAAAGTTCAAAACGGTATGGAAGTGCAAGACGCAAGTTCTGTTAGAAACAAGCTATATAGAGTAAACTTTAAAGTTAATAAACGTAAGTAAAAAAAAAAAAACTGTACCTGTACTGACAGTTTCGAGTCTAGCTGAACTTTAAAACTCGGAGATGTACAATGTGCATAATTGCAACTTTAGGAATTAGCACCAAAATTGTTCAATAACCGTTGACGGTGGTGGCCCTTAACGAAGTTACGAATAAAATCCACTTTGACCTACAAGGTCATAACTGAGTGTTCATCTAATCATGGCACGCCGCACATGCCACAAGTGGTCGTCCCCGCTTCTGATCCATCAGAGACTACTTCAGGAGTAGTCACTAGTGGAAGCAGCTGCTTGTGGTCCAATGTAAGAGGCTCCCATGTCTGAGAATTTGGACTTCTTCGGGCTTTCGTAATCGGGCGGAACAGTGTACTGTGTGTGCGAATGTCGTCAATTAAGTTATCTTCAATGTGCGGTTATTGCTGTCTAGGTGTTTGAGTCATATGCCACAATATAGATCATCATGTCAAAATCAATGATCTATATTGCAAAATCCGTCAAGTTTTAGCTGACCATAGAACAAAATTCTACAACCGCACTGGGACGTGAACATATATTACTGCCATACCATGTTGAAGAAGAAGAAAAAGGAACCTGTCAATTATTAAATTGTAGAGCAACTTGTAATTGTTATTCATGTGAACGCTGAACAGTAAATACTGTGACAGCAATAGGGGTTCTGCAATAATGCATAGAATACGCTTTAGAGTTCTTGTATCGGACATATTGCCACCTCGACTGTAAGGCTGTCCAATCGTAATTCAAGTAGCAATTGAGTACCAAAGGAAATGGGCCTCAACTGTTTCAAAAACTGAAGCGAACATGATTTGCTGAAGTATTTGTGACAATGCCCTGCCAAATTGGCCAAATTTTGAACTTTCCTGTCCATTTTCAGATCAATAGATTTAGGGGATTGCAAAGTTAATATCCAGAGATGTAGTGTTAGAGCTTCATTATAGGAAGTACTACAGTCTACAGTACCCTATGCATTCCGACTTCCTTTTGTCACTAAACATATATGCCTTACCTTGTCGATGACTGTCTGTGAAATTTGAATCGTTTCGGCGTCCCAATTCGAACTGTAAACATCAACGCCTAAGTGGACAATCAGAAATCCCAACTAGCCAATAATCACATTCTATGGTTCAGATAATAGTACATAGCACAATTCATGGATGATGGATCATGGCCAGGACTCTATTGTTGAGTCCGACAACCAGTCGCTCTTGTTATCCTGTACCTTCAGCGTCGTAGAGATTCAATGATTTACGTACAATCGCAAATCCTTAATCTTTCACTGTGAGTGAACGTTTTCAAATGTAGTGAGTTCGTAAATGTGGTGAAAGGGTTTTGTTGGGTGTCTTGTTTGGAGTGTAGGCTCTGTTGTCCCTCCAAGTGCTATGGTCGTTGGTAACGAGCGCCACCATTGATTGTTCGAAATGTGTACAGTTGTAAGACCCCTACCCAAAAGAAGTGCCTACTCTCCATGAACGGTGGCAATGTCCTTATAAAGCAGCTTAGGTCAACTGTCGACCGCTTTGCAGTCAGCCCAATTCAATTTCTAATAGAGATAACAGCTAGCTTGTACCAGGAACTCTCGCGTAAATCAAAACGAAGTTGTTTCGAGTATTATATCGATGAAGACTCATTATAATGTATTAATCTGAAATCCCGATCTGACATGTTGGTGGACAACATTGAATATAGTTGCACTGTCGCAAATCAATAATGGAAGAAGTTATTTGGTTCAGAATTGTCATGGTCATGTTCCTAAAGCTAATTAGTGTCGCCTGTTTCCTAGACTAGACTCCATGGTTGACTCTGTGATTGAAAGAAGGTTTGAGATTCAAAATTCAATACGAGGTTTGCAATTCTTTCCTTGGCATGACGATGATCGTTATCTGACAGGTGTTTGTTTGTCGTATGGAGATCTTAGCCTCACACTGTTTTGTTTTGACCCTAACCCTATAACTGTGGTCTGAGTCCTGACCCGTAATTCTTGTCGATATGTAGAGAGCAGGGAGTTTATGTTCTTTTAACCGTTCTATTTATATAGAGAGAGTGTGAACAACCGAGATTATGTGCTGCCAATACGACTATGTGAACCGTGAAATTGGACCAATTCAACAACCAGGGTATGTATCGGATGCAATGTAGGGTTCGGATCAAACGCTCAATATACGAGTCTCCTCAATTAGAGGAATTAGTGGTAGCAGCTAGTAAGCACTTCATGAATCTAAATTTAGATAAAGCATGGCAGTTATGTCAAATTTCAAGAACAAGCCTGTTGTTGCGGCTTTAACTGTTACAGTCTACAGTAGCTGTTAGAAATTCTTCCCTTAATGTCATAACTTCATCAAAGTCATAAATATCATTGTATACATGTTGTCTAACTGCAGCTCAATCAGATTCTTCTTTAATAACAATTTCGATTTGGCAAGAAGCGGGAATGGAGAACTGTGCTGATTTGCGCTACAGAGACGAGAATTGTCCTTCTGAAGTCCCACTGTAACGATTCGAAGCCCGCCTGCACTTGCAGTCCTTCACCATGTGCAGACTGGATTTTCCTTCTGGTCGATCGCCGCCATCGTAATTTTTAACTTTACGGCCATCTAAGTTCAGTTCAGCGGAGAAGACTACAAAGAAGTCCAGTTATAATGGGGACCTAACGACACGTGAATTGACCCTAGAGCCGTGTGTCAGATTGGTGAGTCCCCAAATCCGGTCGCCTGCAAATTAGGCCCATACTCCACTTAATTCCCGAAGTCAGCACCCGAGTTATGCACGCTGTACCCACCGGCCCAAACGAATGGGATCGACAGCTTAAATACGCTCAGTTGGTGCAGCACACGCATGCAGAAGGCGGGACCTAGGCCTTAAAAAGTCCCAACGAGTGACGAGTGCCACGACACCTCCCGAGACTAAAAAGCGATTTTCAGGAACCAAATATCCATGGCACACTTGAGTCTGGCAATTAAAAAGCTCCACTTGAGCAAATCAAAGGCCCTGTTGTTTCACATCTCGCTAAAAACTGCCTGTTACTTCTGCCACTCAGAACCCATTCGCACTCGCAAGGTGGATGGAGAGACTAGTCCCTATCAGAACCACCGACTGAGTCTCCATTCTCTGTTCCCCAGAAGCTCAGTTCCAGCAATTTTTCTCAGAGTGAAAGAGACTGATATTGCCTGCTACTGCAGCTCCCACTCGCCTGTCCAGCGTCCCGCAGTTAACGAACGCCATATCGGGTCTGCCGAGTGCTCCTACTACGACCGTTTAGCCCTCTGTACAGACTGTTGAAACGGTTCGTTGCTTTTGTGGCTCGGTTCGTTTATTAATTAATTGTTTGTGTTTTGGTGCTGGAAAAATTCATCACTGAACAAAGCCCCAGAACCTACTGCTTGCACTCCCTGCCGAAGAGATTTGCCATCAAGAAACAGCCATTACCCTTTCAATCAGTCAGTAACCACCACGCACGCCTTCTTTGCTATTTTCGGCCCATTCATCATGTTTCCTGAAGGGAATCCCAATGTCAACCGAAACCAGCAACAGCAACAGCCAGTGCGTAGTCAACCTCCTTTCAACCAAGTCAGCAGTATGTCCCAGTACGCTCCTGCTTGGTCTCAGCAACCACTCCAACCACAGTATTTCCAGGGACCGGTACCCACACAAGACACCAGAGTTTCACCTCAATCTCGACCATTACCAGGCTTGCGACAGCGGCCAAACACCTCCACTGTTCCAATGATTCCTCATCAGATGCCTCCTGCTGCATCAACCAGTTGGCCGCAATCTTCACTACACGCTCAGACACCCCCTCTGCGATCACAACCTCAATATGCCTATGCCTATCAATCATATCCATCTGCTCAGAATCCACAACAAATTCCAGCATATTATCATCAACTACAATCAAACAATCCCGATTATATGATTCAACAGCCACCAGTTGATGCATATCAGCAGCATGGCCAGTCAATGAGGATACCATCCCCTCCCAACATTCGCAGAGTTCCGATGAATAATGTCAGAAGTCCATTACCTCCATATGCCATCGCAACAGTCAATAACTCCAACATCAAAAGAAACAGAACAAATGAAGAAAATCCAACTGCTTCTAGGCGAGGTTTTAGAAACTCAAGACGACGTCACAGAAATTCACATCTAGGCTGTGCGACTTGTAAATCACGTCGGATCAAATGTGACGAACAATTAAGAGCATGTCGAAATTGTATCAGGGCTGGTTTATCCTGTGCTTATTTGGCTCTTGATGATGCTGCATTAGAAGCTTTGAAAGGTGCTCAGAAGGCACATGCTGCAAGAATAGAAGCATTGAATTCTCAGGAAGCTGCTAAGGAATCATCAAAAGAGATGTCTCATCCATACCTTGTTGAAGGTCTACCATCAAAGATATTCTCACATCAGGATGGATTCGCATATTATCCTACTGGTGCTGTTCAAAACATAGAGATCAATCTTCAAAGACCTTCATTTCCTATGTATGCACCAGTTCAGCAACCACAGCAACAACATTATCCATATCAACAAGTACCTCAAATTCATCAACCACAGATAGAACGACCTGTTCACACTTACCAACCACACCCGAACGATGCTGGTGCTTTTTCAAACTCAAATCACTCTTCAAAACCATTCTCAAGTCATTCTTCATCATCTCAAAGCTCTTTGTTAGATTTACGAAGCCTCTCCAGTTCAAACACCGCACATATTTCAACAATCACTGAACCTCTGCCACAGTCCACTGATCAAGACAAAAACTTGGTCACACTTCGTGCCTTTTTGGGGGATGATCATCAGGATCCTCGTCAAATGAAACTTGATAACCTATCTGAAGTTGATAACGATAATGTTGGAATTGTGTTGGATCCAGAATGCATCAGACATTTAAACAAGTATTGGACCACTTTCGACTCTGCACATCTTCACAAGTTTGAGAACGACTTTGAACAGGAAGAGCTACACACTGAATATGACCGGCAACAAAAGATACTCTTCAAAGAGGCAGCTTATAATATTGTTCTTTTCAAAAGTTTGTTGGCGCATGGATCAGTTATAGTGAATCATTTCACCAAGAATAAAGAGACTAAGAAATTCACCAGCCATTGTCTGAATAACGATTTTGATGTCACTTTGAGATTCCTCAACAAATTCAGAATGAAATCGTCTACGGATATTTCAGATCTTCGTTCCTTCTACAACAATATGAATATTGTGTTTAGCTTATGCCAAATTTATGGTGTTTCTTCATTCAGCACATTCTATGGTCCTCATACATTCAAAGACAACGTTCAGTTCTTGAACAGATTGTTTCAATTCCATATTGATTACTTGAAAAATGGATTCAATGTCTTTATGGATCCAGAAATCACTGAGAAATATAAAGACAATGTCATTTTCCAAAGAGCTAACATATATCATAATTATCTTCATGCGTTCATCAAAGATTATTCCCAATCTGTCAAATCAGATAATACAAGGTCATACAATCACACCTTCTTGAAAGAATTACATGCCAAGTTCAAAGAAATCAAAACCGTCATTTATGATGATTTGTTGGATCATAACAAGCAACAATATGATACACTGGATAATTTTCTCACCAATATACTTGAATATCTCAACGAAGTTATTGAACAGAAGGCACCATCAAATCGACTCCAAGCCATCTTCTACACCATCAGAAAATTCCTCTCCATCCTCCCAAGCGAATCACATATCGCTGCGAACACCAAGAACTTCAACATTCAGTTATTATTCGGATATTATCATGCTGTTATTGCTGCCTTGAACGCTATTTTTGCAGAAGGTCCTTTTTATTTCATCTTTACATATAATGGTCGTGACGGTACAAGAGGTGCACGTCCTGTTATTAGATTACATGCAAGTGATGAAGTTACTGAAGAACAGAGAAAAATGTTGGAGTATCCTGTTAAAATCATCCAATTTTTCAAGAAGAGAGATGAATTGATTTCTCAATACCTTGGTGATATTTCTAATTTTCCAGCAAAGATCATCTTAGATGATCAAAACAAATCAAATCTGATTAATTTTATTCAAGAGGAACAGATTGAGTCATTTTTTCCAGATATTCCAGATTCTGCATATCCACAGATTGATATAGATTGCAATTTCTTTGATGCTGCATCTAATTCTATTGTTATCCCATCTGTTTCAAAAACTAAAAGTTTTGCCAATTTTGAAGCATCACAAATTAAGAGATTGGAAGTTGTTGCAAGAGCTTCCGACCAACCATTGACCGCTGTTGATCAAAAGCTAATCAATTCGTATTTCGGAGATGAAGAAAATCCATGATTTGGGTACCGTTGTGTATTTGTCTCATTGTATTTTATGCCCTTTTACTTGTTCGATTACGAACATTTCTTATATTATACCCACAATGCATCGTTTATTAGTTATTTTATATCATGCGTAGCTTTTTCTCTCATTTATCATTACTGTATCTTAACAACGTTCAAAGACTCTATATAGACCAGGAAGATTAGCAATCTCAACCAAATCTGTATTTAGCCTGTTTGGAGGTAAGAATTTTCTCTTTAAGGCTGGAATCAGCACACTCTCTAGCGATTCATTCAAGTGCTGGTATTTAGCCAATAATTCCTGCTTTCTTGGATCCCTGTCTTCATATTTATCACTTTGTTCTAATGACTCTGGAATGTTCAATAATGCAATTTGTTTGAGGATTCCCTGAAGACATAATTTTTCATCTTTCCATTTAACAACAGTCCCTAATTTGTATAGAAAAAATGGTAGTTTCTTCAAAGGTGGTGTGTAGTTCCTCAATAGCAGTGGGATAGCCTTCACTATTGGATATCCTTCAATGGATTCAATAATTTGAATTGAGAAATATTCAAGAAGCATCTCCTTCATCTGCACCAAGATGTCAATAATATTATCAATATTGGACTGTGAACTCAACTCTGGATTATCAAAGATATTCCCCAATAATCCTCTCAAACTTAACTCCTCATCACTTCCCTCTAGATGAATGACCCCAAAATTACTAAAGTTAGTCAACCCAATCTGATAAAAGAATTCATTCAACACAGAACCAAAATCCATTAACATCAATTTGACATCCTGTTGAACAGCAACTAATCTTCTTGTCTCATCAATAATACCAATGTATACAATGTTGGAAAACATCTCAGTCAATTTACGACTCGCTTCATTTTGAACATCAGTACGTAGATCAATGATACTTTGAAGATTCACATCCACTTTGTCCCTCTTGATGAACGTATAATCTTGGTTGCTTTCGACTAGTGTGGATTGATTCATATCTAAACTCTGATCTTGTTGTGTTTCTGCAGCGTCTTCGCCTTCTTGAAGCGTTGGTAATTGTGATGATGATGAAGATAGCTGACTGGTTTGTGTTTGAGTCTTTGGTAGGAAACTTGTGATTTTGGACTGTGAGGAATCTGTTCTAACCAAATTGTAATCATACTTTGCCTTCTTGAACTGTTGGCTATTTCTGTTATCTAGATCATGATCCACGATGTTGGTTTGTGTAAGTGGTAGTGATTTTGTTTGGAAGGTTCTTGATGAGTCAATCTTGTTGAATTCTTGAGTTAGGTGAAGACATATTTTATCAATGATTTCATCTTCGTTTAAGAATCTGACTTCTCTCTTAGTTGGGTGGACATTAACGTCAAGATTCTCTGGTTTGATTTCAAGACTTAGATAAATGAATGGCTTGTGTCCCTTTGGTAAAAAGTGGTTAACTGAGGATATCAAAGCTCTTTTCAATGTATCATTTGTGACAAGTCTGCTGTTGATAAAAAACACTGGTTGGATAGATCTTTTGTTGTTATAATTTGGATTTGTGATCTGACCACTGATCTTAACAATACCATATTCATCAATTGGATCCATTTCAATTGGAATCAAATTAGTAGCAACATCATTGCCAAACACAATTCTTATTCTTTCTTTTATATCAATATTAGGTCTTGTGGCCAATGAATAATGTGAATCACCAAATTTCTTGCACATGAACCCAACACCAGAAGTATGAACAGCATATCTTCCCATCACATCAAGTATCTTCCCAAATTCTTCACTTGCCGATTTCAAAGCTCTTAGTCTTGATGGAACATTATAGAAGAAATCTTCAACTGTGATCTGTGTTCCCTTCTTACTAGCAACTGGTTTTGGATCACTTGATTTCTCATTAGCCTTAGCAGGTATCAATTCACCATCAGAATAAAACGCCTTCCAACCACACTGACTCCCCTGTGTTTTAGTCACAACTGAAGCATGCGCAATATGAGAAATACTGGCCAATGCTTCACCTCTGAAACCATACGTAGTCAAACTGTTCAAGTCTTCAAAGCTGACTAACTTCGATGTGGTGAACCTCTGGCATAAGACAGGAAGATCTGCTTTGTCAATACCGGTCCCATTATCTGTTATTTGTAACATTTTGGTCCCACCTTCTTTTACAACGACCTCGACGTTGGTGGCGCCTGCGTCAATGGAGTTCTCCAGCATCTCCTTCAATGCATTTGCTGGTGCGATGATGATCTCCCCAGCAGCGATTCGGTTGACGACGGACTTGTCGAGCAGCTGGATCTGTTAGCAAATGTCACAGAGACTCCAGAAGACACCAACATACCTTAATCTTCGACATATTTGTCACTGAAACTGAGTAAATAATGGCAGAAGTGGTAATAAACAGGTAAACAATAGGCTTAACTGTGTGAATACCAAAACTCATCAAAACGCGAAAACACGAAAAAATCAATAACACAAAACCTTTGATCAACATGAAATATCCACGCAATGAGTTTGAAGAGAAACTCAGAAAACGGCACTGCGGCTAACGGTTACAAGAAAGTGCGGATCCAGGAGGATGAGGAAAGCCCTGTTGAGCAAGTCAGCGATGGAGAAGAAGACGAAGACGAAGAGGAGGACAGCGAGGAATATGAGAGTGCGTCAGATACCGAAATGACTGATTTCTCCTCCACATTACCACCACAAGAATTGAACAGAAAGAAACAGGACCTTATGAACGAGTACAGACGAGTCACCTCCGAACTGAACAGCGAGAGAGCTAAAGTTGCTAGAGAAGGTGGGTTGAAGCATGTTACTGAGTTGTTGAAAAGAATCAATGAATTGAAAGACACTGCTAATAAGTACAACTTAGCTCAAGATATCAGTCTTTACGATTCCAGAAACTTGAAAGAGCTTGGTGATCTGATGGACTTGGGTATGAGAAGTATCAAGATTGGATCCACTAATAAGGCACTAAGACCAACTGAGTTCATAAGGAGATTGAAAACCCATATTCTTGCTGATTCAATGCATAACGCTGTCAATGATGACGATGGAGAGCAGAGTCGTGAGGATTTTTTGGAAAGGCAACATCCATTCGGTGATTTCAATTGGTTCTTATTGGGTACTTATCTATATACGCGTGGTTCTAAACCAGTGTCTACTAGCCACTTATTGGGTCCATTAGAGATTGAGAAGAAAGTCAGGGTCGTGAAAGCAAGAGCCAAGCTTGACTTCTCTAACAAGACAGTCACTGCTCAAAACGTCACTTCTGAAGAACTGAACACCAACTCAACCAATCAAACCACTAATGCAGTTCAAGAATGTTTTAAAACTTTCCATGATAAAACACAAGGGCAGAAGATCAACATTTTTAAATTCTTTATAAATCCACATTCATTTGGTCAGAGTATTGAAAACATGTTTTACACAAGTTTCCTAATAAGAGATGGTAAATTGGCACTTGATGAAGATGAAGAAGGATACCCAGTCGTTTCTGAGCTGCCTCCACTGCCGTCAGACCCAAAACTTCGAGATCAAGAAATCGCCATGAGACGTGAGAAACCATCAAATCATATCATTTTTCAATTGGAGTATGATAGTTGGAAGAATCTAATTGAGAAATTCAATATCACAGAGCCATTTATTCCACATAGACCAGAATAAGATTGTTTTGCATATTTACATGAATGCTTATGAGTTTGTTTTATATACAGAGCTGTTCGTACGCTTCATTGATTTCTCTTCCATCCTTCAACGTTCATTATATCTGAAATTGGCCATTTGCTGATTGGACAGACATTGAAGTCAGTTGTAAGTCCTTCTTGTTCGTATAATTCGATACTAGCCCATCCAATCATCACTGCATTATCAGTGCATAGTTCCAAACTTGGATAACTGGTTTCGATGCCAACCCCATTCAAGTATCGATCTAGTTTGGATCTCAATAGGAAGTTGGAAGCAACACCACCAGAGGCAACTAAGTGATTAACACCTTTCAACAGATCTTGATTCTTCTCTATCGTCAGTTTGACTTTAGTCAACGCGTGCTCAAATATGGCATTCTGGATCTGATACGCGGCAGCCTTAACTTCCTTCTCATTCGATAGGTCTAAATTACCAGCAGCGACCAGTTTCTTGATTGTTCCTTGGAATGGACCGAATGAAAAATTCATCTGATCAACTCTACCTGGCTTATTAGCCAATGGTGTTGGTGTATCAAATTGTTTATAATGCCAAAATTCTTCGTTACTCTTAACATATGACTCCAGTTCCCTTCCAAGATTACTACTCTTCAATCCTAATTCTCTGGCACATTTATCAACTGCATCACCAGCAGCAACATCAATAGTATTGCACAGTGTTTCATGTTCTAATAGACTCTTCGATAACACTAGCATTGTATGTCCTCCACTAATTAACAAATTCAAGAATGGAAAACTTGGAGACTGACCATTGCTTTCAAACCTGGGTACAAGTAAATGCCCCAACATATGATGAACACCGATCATGGGTTTTCCAAATGCAATACTCAACCCCTTTGCGAAATCCAACCCAATAGACAAAGAACCCTTCATACCTGGTCCTCTCGTAGCGCAGATCAAATCCGGTGGATTATGGGCACCAATATCATTCTTGATAAAAAGTTCATTCGTGAGTTTCGCAATGTGTGACTGATGGTGATCGAAGGCTCGCGTGGGTATGATACCTCCTTCTTTCTTTGAGTCAAGTGTTGATTTGATGTGCTGGATGAGTTCCACTTTATCGTTTTCTCTATTTATCAGGGCGACACAGGTGTCATCGCAAGAGGTCTCGATGGCAAGAACTTTGTAACCTCGCGCAAGAAAGGACCTCCTTATAGGTATAGACCTGGATATGAAGAGCATAGTGTCGAATACTGAAGATGTTAATGGGAAAATAGTGAACAATGCTCTCGCTAAATTTCCAAAATCCGTGTAAACCCGAAGAAATTTTCCAATTTTGGGAAAAGAAAAAAATCAACAAAAATCTCGATGAAACCAGTTTCCACACCCATAACATCCATCCATTTCCACACATCAGGCCCGTCTTTCTGACCCTGAAAGCCACTATCCATTTTTATTTATCTCATAACACTCACCACACTCTTTTTTACTGGTGTATTTACCATCTTATACCTCGTTTTTTAGAGAATAGCTACTTTACTGGTTTTCTGATTGGTCCATGGCAATACGAAGAACAGGGCGATAGCAACACACAACAGAACACAGAGTCTCCCAGATCCATATTCAGCTGATCATACGCATAAAGCTAATAATACTCACAGTATTGCATTACCACAAACCGAGCCGCAAATGCTCACACAAAATGACACACACATCGATCAGTACGACGATTCGCACAGTCCCATCATCCACTGTATGATCGCCGGTGGACTGGGTGGTGCTATTGGGGACTCCGTTATGCACTCCCTGGACACAGTCAAGACCAGACAACAGGGGTCGCCTGCCACATTGAAGTACAGAAACATGCTGACTGCGTACAAGACGATACTGGTGGAGGAAGGGTTCAGAAGAGGTTTGTATGGTGGGTACAGTGCCGCAATGTGTGGTTCTTTTCCAAGTACTGCTATCTTTTTTGGGACGTATGAGTTCACTAAGAGAACCATGATCAATGATTATAAGATTAATGATACATTCACACATTTGACTGCTGGGTTTCTTGGTGATTTTGCGTCAAGTATCATTTATGTTCCTAGTGAAGTGCTGAAGACAAGATTACAATTACAAGGTCGTTATAACAATCCACATTTCAACAGTGGGTACAATTACAAAGGTTTGATCGATGCTATAAGGACTTTGGTCGCTAAAGAAGGTTCCCGTACGCTGTTCTTTGGTTATAAGGCCACTTTGTTCAGAGATCTACCATTCAGTGCTTTACAATTTGCCTTCTATGAAAAATTCAGAGAGTATGCATTTATCATGAGTGGTTTACATCAAGATGACTTAAACATTTCTCTGGAGTTATTGACTGGTGCTGCTGCCGGTGGGTTAGCAGGTACCCTGACCACACCACTTGATGTCATCAAAACAAGAATCCAAACACAGAATCCAGAAACTCATAAGACTTCAACTTCATCACCAATTCCATCGACTTCATCAACTACTAACCAGCCAACTACTAAACAACCGAACGTCACATCTAAGAAGAACTACACCATTCCATCAACTGCCAAACCAGCCATCTTAAACACTTCTTCCATTTTTAAAGGTGTGTCCATCGTTTACAAGACAGAAGGTATCGTTGGTTTATTCAGTGGTGTTGGTCCAAGATTCGTGTGGACCAGTGTACAAAGTAGTATCATGTTGTTGCTATACCAAATCACATTAAAGGCATTGGATACCACATTCCCAGACAAAGAGGGAAAATTAGATTGATAAACTTATATATAATGTAAATAGAAGTTAATATATCACATAGCTTAATCTAAATCAGATCCTGATTCGTCAATAATCAATTTCTGTATGTAGTTAGCCCGATACGGGAATAGTCGCGGCCGTTGTATGTGGTGTCTGGGTTATTTCTTTGTTGTTGTTTTGTTTTTTGGAATTTTTTTTGGAGACCATGAAAGATTGAATTCTTTCTAGGATTATCAAATTCAGTGACAATTCGCAGATCAACGCTCATTTTCTAGATGGAGTTTGCTAATAAGGAGTTGGAACTGTTTGGGAACTTGGAGTTTCCGTACTCTGTCGAGTTCAAGAATTTGAGGAAGCAGATAAAGCCTAATTTGAAGATTGATAATGAAAATCAATCGTTGTATTCTATCATAAAATATATCAGAAATGATATCATCCATAAGAAACTCAAGGACCAGAAGTCGTTGGTGTTTGATAAATATATTAATGAAATCCTGAAGATTGATATCAATGTCGATTCATACTATCCACCAGAGAATCTGAACAAACTAGACAAATTCATCACTGAATTGAAGAATGTCGGGATCAGTGAGGTCCAATTAAGATTAGTGATCTATTACATACTGAAAGATTTCTCATTCTCAAGAGCAGACGAATTCCTAACAGACAGTTTCAAATTGGAACAATACAATTTGATCAATTCCATCTACTTCCTTGACAGATTCGACCTATTGAAATGTCTAAACTATCTAAATACCCCAAATCAATTCAACATTGAAAGAAAATCATTCATCAATCATATCATCAGATTAGCCAATATCATTCCATTCCAACCAGAAGTCAAAATTAATCAGATAGTCGAGTTGAGTCAGATTCAATCATACCTCGAAATAACATCATCAAACGAAACCTCCCTGTCCGTCATATCAGTTTTCACTTCCTTGAACATCAACCCACTATTACAAGATTTAGATATACAGTTGATTTATATTGACGCCATTACAGAGATCTCAGTTAATGAGTCGTTGAACTTTTACAAATCAATCGTTGCTAACTATTCACAGAGTCTATCGATATCAACTGATTTGATATTGAAGATAATATCAACAAAGATTTTGATTAGGACATCCAAACAGAGACAACAGATCGCTACACTGTTAAAGTTGAAGTTAATAGATAACTACAAGCTCAATCAACTATATGAGTCATTACCTATTTTCCAACTGTTCAATTTCCAAAACAATGACTTCCTAGAAACGAAAGTCATCTACACGTTATCCCAAATACTAGGAGGCAGTCACACAAAAGAAGAGGATCTACTACGTCTGAAATTCCCTCATTTCTGGAGTAGACTAGATGAGTTCAATAAACAAATAAGATCAATCACCAGTGATGTTTTAGCACTAAAAGAGATACTCTCCATAGATACAGATCCTCAAGAGATCCTAACTCTATCAGACTTAGCATCCAACACATCCGTGAATCCAAAGAATATCGGTCTTAAAGACCTTGCTACTTATTTAGCGAACTAATTGAATACCATAGAGCTTTAGAAACAACTTCCCCTTACAAAACGTAGTAAAAATAAGGATTATGCAATACATAAATTCATAGAACTATCATTATACATGAACGAAAACCAACAATCATAACCTAAATCAATAAGTGGTACCTTCGGCAGGTTGAGTCAATCTCTTATTTGTAGGAGTGGCCATAAACTTTCTCAACTCAACCAAAACATGCTCAATGGTATAACTTCTCTTCCAATTACCTAACGCTTCAAACTTAGCTGGTTCAACCTCACCAGTTGTTTGATTCACACACGGTAAGTTGATCTTGGAAATGAACTTGACTAATGGTGGATTTTCTGGGTATTCTTCACCACAAGTTATCGTCAACATGTAAATTCGGTTCTCATGATTACTGTGTGGAGGTCCCAATATGGTACCATTCCAATCTGTCAATGAAGAGTCGCCACCATCCACGAGACCGTAGGAGCAGTAGTCTGGACCAGAACCCTTTTCACCCTTTTCTAATTCTTCTAATAGTCTGAAACTGCGTGGAACTTTGGACATTTCGTTTTGTGTTGAGTTGGGATCGTTTATCGAGTGTTTGTGATAATGTCAAATTTGGTTGACTTTGATTTTTTCATAATCGGTACTTTTTTTTTTCGTAGGGCCACTTCGTGTACTTTTTTGTTTACTTTTTCTGGAACTGTAATAACCAACATTTGTTTATTTGGCTTTTCACTTTCGTGTCAAAATCAAGCTCAAGAAGAACCAGTCATGACTGATTCAAGCCCGTTTGTTGAGCTCCCTAAGAAAAGGCACTCGATTGTAACTGCGACCGAATCTCCCTTCAAAAGACTCAGTTTTGGGACTAATGGCAGTGGTGAATTGGAAGCATTGAAGGTGCAAGTCCAGTCACTGACTTATGAGATAAAAGAATGCAAGAACATCATAGAGATGAATGAGGTTGAGCATGAAACCGAAGTGAATCGCTTGATCAAAGAATCGAATGAGCAGCAAACCAAATACGAATCGGTTTCATCTGATCAGATATATTATTACAACCAGAACAAAGAATTGACTAAGAAGATAGCTAAACTACAGGAAGATGCCAACAAGGAGAAGCAGGCATTAGAAAAAAAGCTAAGTAAAACCAATAAGGAGTATCGTCAGCTTGAGGGTGATTATGATTCATTACAAGATGAGTACAAGGTACAGAAGACGCAATTGGTCGAGATACAGAATAGATTAGAATATGAACTTCATAACTCGACATCAGAACAATTCCATCATTCATCAGAGTCTCAAGAGCTGCAACATTTAGTCCAAAAGCTGAAAGAAGAAAGTCTTGCTAAGGACTCAGAGTTGGAAACATTGAAAGCCAAACTAAACTCAATCCCAAGTGATCTTGAGATTCAAACAAGTCAGTCAGTTCAGAGACAGTTAACTGAACAAGTCCAATATATCAAGGATTTGGAGCAGAAGAATCTCAGTCAGTCTGAGCAAATCAAGAAACTGACACTGAACAAGCAAAATGTTGAGATCTTGAAAGACGAAAAAGCTGCCTTACAAGCGAAGTTTTCAAAGGTCGATAAATTGAATGATCAAATAAAAGATTTAACATTAGAGAATTTGAATTTGAAGCAAGAAATTTCCAAGTGGAAGATATACTTAAATGAAATTGAAGATGTCGATACCTTTTTCCAAAATGCTAAGTTTTTGAAAGATGAAAATTTGATATTGACTAACAATTTTGATAAGTTATCTGCTGATTTGAAGAAAGTCCAGAATGATTATAATGAATTATTTATCAAAGATGAATCCAACATCAAGGACTATGAAATGCTAACGGATAAATATGACAACCTCTTGAAGATCAATTATGAGTTGGAACAACAAAAGTCGTTATTATTTGAAGAATCAAATTTCCTAAGAGAACAATTGAAGAATTTGGATCATGAGCTGTCCTTGAACGAAGACGATAAGAGCAAATATATTCAGAATCTTGAAGGGATAATTGTTGAATACAAGAAACAACTTAATGAGTTGACGAAAGAACACAGGTCGCAGAATGAGAACTCCAATAAAAGACAAAGAACAGATAATGATGATGATACCACTAGAAATTTCCAAACTTCCATAATGAAATTGAAAGACGAGTTGCTACAGCTGAATAATGAAAAGACTAGATTGACTAATGAGAACGTCATCTTGTTAAAGAAGTTGGAATCGGCAGAAACAATAAACGAACAAAAGGTTAGAATCTTACAACTAAGAAATAATCCTTTCCAAAACGACCAGATTGTCAAAAGGGAGAAACTTGAAGCTCTTGAAAAAATGAATGATGATCTTTTGAAAAAATCTGAGTTCACAGAAACCATTCCGAAGTCCATTTATGATAAATCAGAACTAGACAAGAAGGAACTAGAAATTAAGATCCAAAACCTCAACAAACGAATTCAAAGACTTCGTGAAATCTTCCAATCAAAATCATTAGAGTTCATAGATGCGGTTTATTCACTACTTGGTTTCAAATTAGAATTCCTACCATCAAATAAAATTAAATTGATCTCAAAATACACCAAAAATGATCAAAATTGCATTATTATCGATCCAGCTAATCAAACCTTGAAATCCAGCAAATTCAACGATGAAGATGATGAATTTTTCAAAGTTTATAATAACTTGATTTCATTCTGGATCAAGGAAAAGAATGAGATCCCTTGCTTCTTAAGTGCATTGAATTTAGAATTGTTTGAGAAGGAACAGATCAAGAATAAGAGTGTATAGTTATGATAGTAATATGAAGTAATTCTGTTATTGTCACGTGAACAAAAAGTAAACAGACCGAAATTAATTTTGATCTGTGAACTAAACCTTCAAGCAATGATAAACACTGCATTTTGATGATCTAAGGACATGTCAAATGAGGCTGTACCAAACTCTTTGATAGATCACCGAGTATTACTCGTATCTGCAGCATTCACAGGAACAATACTGTCCAGTATAGGACTTTACAAACGATACCTTCGTCCCATCAGAACAGTCAACGATATCCCACAATCAGCATTCCATAAACGCAGACTTCTGGGCCTCGTCACTCGAGTCGGTGATGGTGACAATTTCCATTTCTATCATACACCTGGAGGAATCATGACCGGTTGGCACTGGCTTAGATCCACACCGAGACCAAACGCACGAAATCTGAAGGGAAAGACATTACATGTTCGATTATGTGGAGTTGATGCACCGGAGAGAGCACATTTTGGAAAACCAGCACAGCCATTTGGTGATGAGGCGATGGCGTGGCTGAAGGAGCACTTACTAGGAAGAAGAGTCAAGCTGAAGCCATTAAGTGTGGATCAGTATGGCAGAGTTGTCGGGAAGGTGTTGAGGTTTCATTGGATCGGTGGTTGGAAGGATGTTAGTTTGGAGATGATTAAGCATGGATGGGGTGTAACATATGAAGGGAAAACAGGTGGTCAGTTTGATGGACAGAGAGAAAAATATTTTAAGATGGAGGAAAGAGCAAGGAATGCGAAGAGAGGGATCTGGAGTAAAGGTAAGGATATCGTCACTCCTGGTGAGTTCAAAAAGCTGAATTGAGAAAATGGCATACATATATATATATATAAAACATTCAATACTTTAATAATATCATATTGGCATTTAGGGTATACATCCAATAGAAGATCAACATTTCACATCGATACCTCTTCTCTTTTCATCTTCTCTCAATTCGAACATGACTTGAACAGCAATGAACAATGCACCACAAGCAACGACGAAGAATCCAAACCCATCAAGGGTACAGAACATCTTGTATAATAACTCCTTTGTGCCCTTCTCACCAAGACAGAAACCATACAAATTAGCAATCATCATCAACCAAACATTCACAACACCACCAACGGCACATAAATGTCTGAACCACCATTGATCTCTATACTTAGCAAAGTACTGTGTGGCAAAATATTCAGGTAATAAACATAACACGATCCCCCAACCCCAAATCAGTAACTTCAATTCAATATCATGCCAAATTGCAACGAATGTGAACACGGCCAATGAGGCAAGAATTCTGTTCTTGGTACCACCTAATGGAATATAAATATACTTAACAACAAACTTGTTATAACTTCTATGCCATGCCTTCCAGAAAGATAACGCACTGTAATTGTTATCCATACAACGGATCATGTTTTCAGGTGGATCAATACCATCCATTAAACTCCATAATCTAAATAATCTCCAAGGAATTAATAATTTCAACCAGATGATATTCAAGTTGAACAACCCAATCATTGAGATTTGGAATGGAGTATCACCATCCCATGCCTTGGTTTTAGAAACTGCAACAACGTACATGAAATGCAATAGGAATTCCATGACAAGAACACAGAATAAGAAACGAAGACCATAGATGACATTTCTTTTGAGTGTGATTGAGGATAATGTGAAACGGGATTGGAGGAAGAAGTCATTGAATGTGATCACTGGACCAGCAATGAATAACGGTGCGTATGTCAAGTAGGCGAAGTAGTTCAAGATGTTGTAATTTTCAATGTCTAATGGAGCATTAATTCTGTCTTTTTCATTAACAATAAGTGATTCGTAGAATGATTTGGTCTTTTCTGGAGTTGATGGGCTTGATTTGACGTTCTCTGGATCTTGTCTATCAATTTGATCTTTCTTTGTTTTCAATTGATGATATCTATGAAGGTAATCAAGGTTGAAACTTAAGCATCTTAGTAATGTGAAATTGTAAAAGACATCCCAACGAGCAACAATACCTTTGAAGCCAGGATCAAAGATACTTAATGGCGACCAGAAGTATCCCAACCTGTAATTTCTGTATTTATCATTCAAAAATAATGAGCCAACACCATAGACCCATATAGCAGCAATTGCAACATTATGCCATTTCTTCAAAACTCTGGCCAATGTGAACAAACTCAATACATGAATTGACCATTTCAATGAATTAACACCATGAACAGCAAATATAAAGATCAACCCAAATCCAAAATCGAATTGGTTTCTCTGTAATCTGGGAAACACAAAATTGACACCTCTTCTAATTGCGACATGAGCACCAACTAATGCTAGCAATAGCCAGAAATTATCTCTGAAGAACTTATATTGCTGATCTGAATTATCGACTTTTCTTCCAAACATCCAACCCTGACTCAAAAATCTCTCAAATTTGGGATAATTAGGATTCGTTTCATTGGATGCATCCATTGCGGTCTTGTATAGCATTGGCACCGTGATGAGGAAACATAACCAATATATCTTGAATTCCAAAGTAGACCAACGTGATGGGGTTGCGCGAGAGATGATGACAAGCTTCCTCTTAGGGTCAGCAGGGGCCTGCAGACGCGTGTCTAACACCGGCAAAGAGAAGAACGAAAGCAGTTTCAAAAAGGACATTGTGTTTGGTATTTTGTCCTACAATTGAGCTGTTTGGTGGGATGGTAGTAAGGAACAAGTGTGCTAATTAAGGTGCCTGTTTTGATAAATCGTGATTATGTAAAAATCCAAAAAGTTTGGGGAGAAATTGAATTGGACAAAAGACATACATCAACTCCAGTCCAATAAAGTAAAAGACTAGACTCACAAGGACTAGACCTACAGAGACTAGATCATGGTAGAAGAGGATTGGTACCATTTACAGAGACGTGCGAACCCGCCCGGGTGGACGCAGCCAGCGGCAGGCTCCCAATTCAACCCCTACGATCCGCTAGACAAGCGTCCTGCGCAAGGGTATCCTTCTGAATTCAAAACCCCAGGCAGAGAGTCCCCCTGGGCAAGCCAACCTACGGACGCCACCCAGTTCCAGCAGATGAAGACCACCATGCGCAAACTGCAGTACACACCGAGACCACATTCGAGCATGTACCCTGGCCAGTTGAAACAGCTCAGAAGGGTCAACAACTACAGCAGGTTCGACAGGGGTGTGCTGATCACGGGCCGCACGCTGATGGTGGGTGTTGTTATCTACGGGGTGTTCATCCACAGGTGGAACGACGGGTACGAGAATGTCTTCAGTGACATGTACAGGGCCCATCTGCGGTTCAAGTGGTGGTTGTTGGGCTCGCTAAAGGACCAAGAAATGCAGGATCTGACGCCTAATTTCAGAAGTGGCGTCCGTTTCGGTGAGGGTCTGCCTAGTTTGAGTGCCAGTACTGGGGCCAACAAGCAAGTGGATCCTTCACTTGCGTTGGAAAGACCAGAGAGAAAACATGTCATCGAGGCACAAAGAATCTTACAAGAACAAGAAGAGAGAATGCTCAGAGCACTGGACATCGCTGAAAGTGAGCTTGCGAATAAACCAGAAGAAGCACCGGAACCTTCCAAAAAGAGCTGGTGGTCGTTCTCCAGATAAGCCATGTTATTTATTCATTATTTATCATATTTATTCCTGTTCATTAATGTCTTTTGTTCAGCTTTTTCTGTATCTTTTTTGTGTCACCAAAAAAACACTCACACAAAACAATAAAAAGAGTTAACAAACATTCATCGTTCCACATTTCGCACCAGAACAAGTTTTCCCCTTTGCGCCTAATGTTCTCCAACTCACCACTGATCCCACGGACTTTCGCTCTGGTGAACAGGATAATACAGAAGATCCTCTCTTTTCCCTGGAAATTCTACCTTTACGTTGTGGATTATTACCAGAGATTCGTTATTTCTGACAACAACGGGGCCAAGTTCTCAGAGATCGTCAACGCTGTTGATATCAGAGAAATATGCAGACATCACGGTTATCAAGTCCAGGAGCACGTTGTTCAGACAACAGATGGTTATTTGTTGACGCTGCATAGAATTTCAAAAGTTGGTGTTAAATTAAACGGGCCAGTGGTTTATTTCCATCATGGATTGTTGACAAATAGTGAGTTGTTCGTTTTGGGTGAGACTACGTCCAGATGTTTACCATTCCTTCTTGTGGATCAAGGTTATGATGTCTGGTTAGGAAACAACAGAGGGAACAAATATTCTAGAAAACACATCAATTTGAATTGTGCTTATGACAAATTTTGGGATTTCTCAATAGACGAGTTTGCAATTTTTGATATACCAGATATCATCAAATACATTCTATCAGTTGCCTCGCAACCTGATCTTACATACATTGGTTTCAGTCAAGGTTCTTCACAATTGTTTGCTGCTTTATCAATGTCTCCAGATTTGAACAAACAAATCAAGTTGTTGATTGGTCTAAGTCCAGTTTTAATTCCGCAAGATCTTGATAATCCAATAGGTCTGGTTTTGACAAGATACCCATCTGTTTTGTATTATATTTTGGGTAAGAAGGCTGTACTACCATCAATCATTGCCCTTTCAGCTATGATGTTGGGTCCACTATACAGACTTATTGTTGACCAGTCCTTGAGAATCATATTCAATTGGAAAACCAAAAATATTTCAAATGAGCAGAAACAAGTTGGTTATCCACATTTATTCAGTCCAAGTTCAGTGAAATCGATTGTTCATTGGTTTCAGATCATTGCAAGTGATAGATTTCAAATGTTTGATGATGTTAAACATTCCATCATGTCACAACTTACATCAACTAGCTTCAAATTACATAAGGTGACACCTTTCCCAGTTGAAACAATTACTACTGAGGTTTTTTTGGTCTATGGTGAATCAGATGTTCTTATAAAGATCAAATCAATGGAAGATGGATTGAAGAATTGTAAGAATTTGGAAACACTTGGGATTGAAACCTACGAGCATATGGATATCTTATGGGCTAAAGATGTTGAGCATCGTGTCTTCAAACCAGTTATGGATAAAATTTTGAGTATGAATGCAACTCCTATCTCCCAACCAGAGAGATCTGGTCCTCATTTCAATATAATGAAAATTGATGATTTAGACAAAGCTACCATGAAGATTAACCAATTGGTTGAAACTACAATAGATCTGAGTGCTAAGGAATGGAGATTAGATGAACATGAATTACCGAAATCACAGAGTTCTGTGTTTGTTTAGAATGGAATAGGGTATGCTTGTTATTACAAAGAGAAGGTATAAACTTCTCATGCGTTGCTTTTTTTTAACGGATCATGATTTAATAGATATTACACGATTACGGTTTATGAATATAGATTTATAAATTAATAGATGGTAAATTATGAAACATAGTACAACTATTCCATTTCCCTAATGTCTCTAATCTCTTGAATGTTCGTTCTTTTCAAGTCACTATCAGCGAACAATTTATCAATCAAACTGATCAATTCCATCGTACTCAAATCAAACAATTCAGCATTATAGAAACTGCTCATGATATCTTTCAAATGACTCTTTAAAATGAATTGAACATGGTTGATTTTCGAATAATTAGGAATAGCTTGCCTTTCAATTCCATTTGCACCGATGACAGACAAGTTTAAAAACTTGGAGGTGATAATGCTCAAATATTCAGATTCATCCTCGCCAATAGAAACCTTAGACAAGATGACATCAATAATTACTTGATATAATGAATCAATGGAAGCAATAACAATCATAGTTCGTAGCTTCTTCGACAAATATTTCGTTTGATCAACAAAATCCACAAACAATCCATCAATTTCTTCAATGACACTAAACTGGATCTGGGAAGGCAATGCGGGATTCAATTCATTCAATCTATCGAAGTTTTTGAAGATGAGTGATTCTCTCTCCTTTACTGTCTCTGTGAGTAATGTCTCTGCTAATGTGATTAATTCAGGGATGTTGAAAAACGAAAACAAATATTGCATGTCGTTGTAGAGTAAAAACTTATTATCATATGATTCTAGTGAGATCATATAATAAGCGATACATAGTTGGGATAGTTTTGTCTCATAGGTGGATTGGTACACGCTTGGGATGGCCGATCTTTTAGAGATGAATGAATCAAAGATTTTAATGATTAATGAAGTTATTGAAGTCGTTTGATAATCGTCCTCGCTTGTGATTGATTGTGCTGTGGTGGATTGTTGTTTGGAGATCTTGACTGTTGGTTGCGGTGTTGGGGTACGTGTTGGTGATTTTGATTTTGATAATTTGGAATGAAGTTTTCTCTTTGGTTTTGATTGTTGTGGTTTTTGTACTTCTTCTTCGTCATCATCATCATCCCATGCCTCCCAGTCATCATTATTGGATTGTTGTTTCTTAGAAGATTGTTTCTTTGGAGATCCTGGTTCATCATCATTGAATTCAAGTTCATCATCCCATGCATCCCAACCATCATCTTCATTAGCTGTAATTTTAACTTCAGCAACAACAGGTGGTGTTATCGTTCTTGTTGGTTCGACTGGTTTCAATTCAAGTTTGGTCTGTGTTATGAATGTTTCAAATGCAGAATTATCTAACCCACTAAAAACTTTTCTGATTTCATCAACATGAGACTCTAAGTAGAATTCCAATATAAATTCATTTAATTCTGCTTTGATCCAATGTCTCAAATCATCCCGTTTGAAACCATGGGATATCAAGAATTCATTTAAGTTTAGAAAATCATCTTGAAGTTCTGTGCTGGAGTATATGACTTCGACGTTATCAATGATTACCGACTTCAACCAATCGTAGGATCTAGTGGTGATGTAATGTATGATTTTCAAACTGTCTGGGAATTGTGATATGAAATTAATGATGGAGACAATGGATGGGATTATTTTGTTGATGTCTTGTTTAGCAACTTTTGAGAATTTCAGTTTGTTATCATTTATGACAAATGTATAGCTATTTGAAACTAACTTGTTAATAATCAATCCATCAATTAGTTTAGGAATGTTGATATTGAGCCATTTACCTTCAGTAACCAAGTCAATGAAAGTCTGGTATTCAATTGAAGTACCATCAACATCAAATTCAGCATTGAAAGCCAATTCATTATCAGAAATAACAAACAGTTTACTCCAAACAGACTCCAATACCGTATTGAAATGATCTCTCAACTTATTCATATTCTCCAATGCCAGTGATTGTACTTGTTCATTATTCAATATCTCGATCTTCCCACCCAATTTCTCCAATGATAACGCGACCGATTCCAGTTCATACATTTCCAAATTGACTTCAATTTCCTTAATAAAGTTCCCTACGACCCATAAGTTCTTCAACTCCTCCAATTCTTTAACGATTTCATCTTCTTTAATTTGGAATTCACTTAGTTGTTTAAATGTTGGTTTGTTGTGTTCGATCAGTTCCGATTCGAGAGATTTATCATTCACCAGTTGATCCAATTCGAAATCTATGTCCTGGAGCTGAATCTCAATATCCTCGTCGGCCATAATAAGTAGCAGAATAGTCTAAATCAACTGCAAATTGAACTATTTTAAGCAAATCAAAACATTCATTTCGCATACAATTTCTTGCCCTACAGAAAAATGCCAACACAATTCCCGGTTAATGATTACGTAATTTTACCCTCGGAAGTTACATCTGAAAGTATAAATAAAGCTCATCTCGCATAAAAATTTTCTCTTTGAAGTTATTTCCTCTTCTTTAACGCAAAATTTCACAGCCATTCGCAACAAAGGAAAGCATCTCCTTGAGGCTGATCTCTTTTCCTTTTAGGGAAGACGATCTTGGCCCATGACGAGCGCGATACCACCGTTGCCCTTTGCTTAATTGCAAGGTCATAAGTTTGGACTGGAGAATAAAATTTTATTTATCGATCTTGGGTGCAGCGCTCCATTTGGACTGGACTTTGTGCCAGACCTAAGGATCCTCCTTCGTGAGCCCGAATGGGGAGTGGTGCAAGGATTGACAGAACAGTTGTTAGTTTAGATGTGTCGCATTGCGATTAATAGATATTTTACGAATTATGAATTTGATCATTAATGTAGGTTGATTTGTATTAGCACTATAGCTTGGATTGATTTTTGAAACTGGAGTTGAATCCAAGAAGTTCGTTAATTCCTCTCGTCCAGTCGTTCTCTGTATTGGCCACGCAATAGACACCTGCTGTTTGTTTAGGTTCATGTTTCCTTATTGGTAATTTCTCTCCTTTAAGGAAGATGGTACCCACTTCATTAACAATATGAATCTCATCATTAACTTTCAAAAATTCCTGCTGAACACCATCGATCGATAATCTGACATTGTTCTCTCCGAAGTTTTGTCGACTAGCGATCTTGATCTTGATATGTGAGGTCAATGGAACAACTAATGGTCTGAATGATAATGACCTTGGACAAATTGGAGTAATAAGAATGGATGGAACTAACGGGTGGACAATACTACCACCTGAACTCAAACTGTATGCTGTAGAACCCGTTGGTGTGGATAAACAAACGCCATCTGCGGTTGTTCTGGTAAGAAATTCACCGTCAATGAAGATATCTAAAGTTGTCAAACTTGGTGTATCACCTCTGTGTAGGACAATATCATTCATAGCATGAATCATCTTTGAGTCTGACTGAGTATGTGTGGAGTTTCTAACAACATGACACTCTAATCTTGTTCTATGGAGGACTTTGGCAGTGGAGTTATACACTTCTTCAAATGCCTGCTGATGATGACTGAAATCAAAAGGAAGTAAGAATCCCAATGTCCCTAAAGAGAAAGACAATATTGGAGGAACGGCACTGTTAGAAAATAGTGAAACACCTCTCAAAATGGTCCCATCACCACCCAAAGTCACCAATAGGTCCGTCTTAGTGATAACCTCCTCGATCTCACCAGTGTACAGCACATGAGGCGATGTTCCTGTCTTTTTGACGAAGCTGTGGAAGTCTTGCGATATCTCATCAGCGACATCTTGAGTCACCATGACGTTAATCTCTGGGTGTTTATCATGGATGAATGAGATGAATTCCACCATGTTTTGACGCACGGTAGGAACCCAAGGTTTCTTGACAATAAGAATGTTCTGCAATGGTTTTGTCCACATCAAGTTCTCGAGCTTGGAGTTTGGGGATTTGATGTAATCTGGTAGTGTTCGTGACCTCAACTGAACGCAGGACTTGATTTCGACGAATTTGTTAAGCATGGCTGGAGGATCTGAGAATGCTCGCGAGGCAGTTGAGCTTAAGGGACGTGTATGCTGGAATATGCTCTTGAAGGAGGGATTCCTGAGGAAATTCATACTGCGTTTGGCGGGCAATTAGCTAGGAGATGAGTTTGTAAGATGATTCATGTCAGGTTGATTATTTTTTCCAAAACAGTATCTGGGTGTGAAATTCACGTGATGGACACTACGAATTGGCATCGGAATAGATTTTATTAGCTAACAAAACATAAATAAAGAGTAGACGAAGCTAGGAAACAAGCAAATAGTGACAGTAGGATGAGTAAATTGGGAACTTGCGAATTTTTTCAACAAAGGAGGAATAGCAACTGAAGAAGAGTCAGTTATATAATCAACCTCTACCAAACCAGCTTCCAAAGAACTGAGTAATGATATGCAACACAGCAGCAAAGAAGCCAAGACCGTAATGACCATCATCGTTAACTTTAGTTAGAGCATCAGTCTGACCTCTTGATGCGTTGTTTTGATGTTCCTGAGTATCAACATAAGTGGATTCGTTTTCATCATATTCAGGAATATCATCACTATCAACATCATCACCATTAATCGTACCAACTTCCGGTCTATCAACTGGTGTTGGTTGAGGCACTGATGATTCCGGCTCAACATATTTAGTCTCTGTTGGATGTTCTGGAGTCGAAACCGGCTGAGGGGCAGGAACTAATTCCGTTTGTTTCTGGACACTTTCTGGTTCAATAGATGGGGATGACTGAATATCAGGTTTTGGTGAATCATGAGCAGTCTCCGTTAATTTGACGAAACTCTTGTCGGATTCAACATGGGCTTTGGTCTTTGGTTCAATAGGGATGTTTTTCAATGCAGTAGTGATTTCATCAGATGTGACAATATTTGACAGATTTGGATCTGGAGCAGAAGTGGTAGTTGATGGTGCTTCTTTCGCAACTGGGGTTGGTTCAACAGTTTTGGAGGCTTCAGTGGCAGCTGGAGTAGAGTCATTTGCTGAGTTTGAGATATCTGTGGTTTGTGGTGGAATGTTTGAAAGGAATTGATTGTTTGTTGATTGTGTGGATAAACCATATGGTGTTGGATCAGGGGTCAGCGGTTCATTGGCAATATAATCAGCTATTTTCTCGTTGGTTTTGGTTTCTGATTCATGACAAGCATCCTTCCCCTTAGTATGATCAAACAGAACAACATTGTTTTCATTGCCAGACTCGTCAAATTCTGTTCCCCTTGTTAGTAAATCGGGTGCCATAACGTGACAATGCACAATACTCACCCGTAGGATAGTCCTGATCTAGTGACCAGACACTGTCAATCACAAACTTGAAGATATACTTCCCAACCTTCTCGCTGTCCTCTTTGATAGTGAAAACATGTCTTTTTGCAACAGAATCAAAGGTCAATTGCTCAGGCTGCCAGTTGTTGAAATTACCAGCAATCCTGACATCTCCACTCGCTGAGTTGGAGTAGATGGAGGTTGTGTGTACCATTTGGATTTGTGTGCGTTTTGAATAAACAGGGGAAGCAACTGAAGTTCCTGTTCAAATCAACAAGATATCAGATTCGCAGCCCCTTACTTAATCCGCGTATTTGAAATGTTTCGGTTTTCTTTCTTATGTCTTTGTTCACTTTTGTGTCAAACAGCCTGTCGATCTGGAAAAGTGTGAGCCAGATGAGCCTTGTTCAAGCAGAAACACAACGAAAGGAAACATTCGTGATCTGAGTAACTAACTAACTTTTCCAGAGACATTATCTGACCTTAAAGGCTAACACACGTCGAATATCTTGTTCCATTATTAATGAGACAGTAACTCACCTCCCCGTCATAACAGGAAAGGTTACGCAGTCATGTCGTTTGGCATTTTTTGCCGCTTACATAACCAAACTTTCATGCCAAAAAATAAAACAAGAACAAGAATCTGCGTTTGAAAACATCAACTGCACATCATCGATTAAAAGTCGCTGATTTCAGCACTTTATTGCTGTATTTCCAGAACCATTGTGACCGGTTCTTGATTTTCACGCTAATTTCCAGCTGGTCAGTTTTCTCTCATTTTCCATCCACACAGAAACCACATTTCCATCAACCCACAGAAAGTCGAAACAGACATCAATCGTTGATGTATTGATGCGATCATCCATAGCTTAAAATACACCCCATAGAAAGGACATGCCCCGCCAAGGAAAACGAATACTGCAGAAATTAGAAGATTTGGATGAACTAGAAAATATCCCTACAGTTATAAGGTATTCTGATTGGAAAGATTATTTGGCTACAAGATTGGCTATTTCTGATTTACCAAAGCACGAAAGAAGGCAGAGAAGAGCCAAGAAGGACGTTACTTATTCCTTTGGATTACCATCACAAGACCGTACATCCTCAGAGGAGTCTGAATCGGTGTCTGGATCTGAAGAATCATCATCATCACACGAACCTGAACAGACCATTAAATATCCAATAGGAAGACCAGCACCTCTGATAAACCACGTCATTTCACCAGGATCTAAACAGACGATACACATCATTGTCCCTAAATCAGTTACTCCCGAACTGATACCCAAAGTCGAACAAATAGCGGACGTCATGCCCTCTCCATTGAAGCCAAAGGCTGAGTTCTATTCAGAAAAGAAGAATATGACTATGAATGCAGAGCCACGATCACAAAGGAAGCCAGTTCTTTATGACGATGTAAGTAATCCCAAACCTACCAAACCAAGTCCGAACATTTCCAAATCAAGACCATTTTCAACACTGTTGAACTCAATGTCAAAACCACAACCACAACAGAATCCACCTTTAAAGCCAAAACCTGAACAGAATTCACAAGAAGAACAAAAACAAAAACCAGCCCCAAGACCGAAACCAACGCAAGTTTTTGAGCCAGATGTTATTGTCATTTCAGACTCTGATGGTTCTGATAGTGAAAGCAGTGATAGTCACAGTTCTTCGGGCTCAGATGAAGATCTGGCTCCCCCACTACCACTTCCTGAATCGGATGGAGATGATAGCTATCATGAAGGTGATGATATAAAAGATGGTTCAGAATCGGAATATGAAGAAGATGGTGTCGCAAGAATCGACAAATATGGAAGAAGAGGTGGTGTTAGTAAATGGGAAACACAGAAATGGACATATGAAGAAGTTCCTATTGAGGATTTCATTGCTAATGATGAAGATGATGATGCTGAAGAATATTCATCTGAACCTGGATTTAATGATTTTGATCGTGTTGTTGCGACCAAGTCGAAGAAAATGACGAAGAACCGCAAACAGAATAAGAAGCCGATTACAAAGCTTGAAGCTGCGAAGGAGAAAAAGGAGAAGGCAGAGAAGAAGAGATCGAAATCAGCATCACCTGTAAGGGATGAAGAGATATTTACCAGAGATGAGGAGGAAAGTGATGATCCTCTTGATAAAGCAATTCTCACACCGACGCCACCGCGATCCCATAAAGTCATTAAAACCAGGCGTGGTGAGATCAATTTCAATAAAGAGAAGAAACCTCCTAAAGAAAGAGTCAATAAACCACCAAAGCGTAAACCATTGAAGATATTTTCGTCTGAGGATAGTGATGATAATGATCCTGCTGAAATGACTAGGACAGGTGTTGCTGTTATCACTGATATCCCAGTATCTCCAAAAGAAGAAAGAGTGTATCAGAATGATTCACAAGGTAGTGAAACCTCTGAGAACTCTAAGAATCATGTTCATGTTCCTGGTGTTATCCATGATCCTAGTGCAATGTTCAGAGCAAACCAGAGAAAGAGAAAGCCAACATCTATCTTCATTCCTAGTGGTAACAAGGTTCGAAAGACAGCACAGGATCCAAAGAAGAATGATTCAACTAAGAGTCTGGATTCGTTATTTGAAGAACCACCAGCCCCTACGATATCCACTTTGAATCAAGCCATTCTTTCTGCATCTCCCCAACCAACAGGTGTGAAACCTGCGGAAAAGCCAGTATTTACTCGTTCTCAGAATCCTGTTTCCAGACCTGCTTCAGATCCTACTCCCACATTAGCAACTCCAAAACCTGTTAAGCCTTCTCCGAGACACGGCGTCAAGTCTGATTTCAAGGTTATTGGCCCCAGATCATCATCTGCTTCCCAGCGAGATCGTCCACCGACCACTGATCCAACCTCATCCAATAAGCCCGGTCTATTCCAAAGCATGAAGAATGCTATATCATCTACCACAGCAAGACTGATTGGAACCACACCATCAAAATCACATAGTTCAGATGTACTATCAGCATTACTCAATACTAATTTGCCAGTCCAATATCCAGGACACTCACAACTGAGACCATCCAACTCAGCATCAGGAAACCGTGGACCTCGTTACCCAATTCAGTCAATAATGAATCCTCCTAACTCAACTCATCGAGATCAAAGACCTCAATCGGAAGATCAATCTGGTTCCTTGGGTGCCACAAGGTCTCATGTTCCAGTCCCTGTATTACGTAAAGAGGCTGCTCAGGATAGGCCTCCTCAGCTGCCATCAGACTCAAAACCACCCGCTGAAGAACCAAAAGCTACATCTTCTGGCGTTTCTGAATTCACACCAGAAATAGTTGGGAGTCCACCACGTCCGCTTTATCAATTTTCAGTTGTTTCCAAATCACCAAAAAAGTTGACAAAATCATCAAAACCAACACCATCAAATTTTACCAATTCTCAGAAGACATCGAGAGATCCAATCTCGACACCATCAGATGGAAGTAAGACTCCATTATTCGAACCCGATTCTCAATCTCCTGTTTTTGATCCTGTTCAACCAGAACCAAGACCAACTCAACCCAAGCAGGAACTTGCTTTGTTAAGTTCATTATCATCAAGTTTCAACATGCTTCCATCTGCTCAAACTCCATCTGATCCTATCTTGCAATCACAGCTATCACAGAACTTACCATCTGCTCAACCACAACTTTCACAAAGTACATCAAGCTCATTACAATATGATTTGAATTCACTGCCTGCTGAAAAATCAGAAAGACCTCGCAAATCCCAACAATTGTTTGTTAACGAGAGTGACTCTGACGACAGCGATGATATTATACCGAATGGCAACTCACAAATATCAGCAAATGCTGCATCTGAGAGAAGAAAAAATCATGGGGTTGATCTTTCTGATGATGATAGTGAAGAAGATGTGAGACCCACATCCAGGAAAGTTCGACAAATTGTTCCTGATTCAAGTTCTGATGACGATGATGATAGTAGTGATATTGAAATGATTGATTATGAAGAGTTTGTTCAGGGTTGAAGAGGTTTTATCAGCATCGTTATTCTCATTTAAAGGCGTTTTTGATTAGTTTTCATACATTGTTCGTTTACATATTAAATTCATGTAATATAAAAGTATTTGATACCATGTAGATTACAAAACAAATTGGTAGAAATAAAAGCGTATTTGTATTAATTCAAAATGGTTTAAAATGATGAAATGATAAAATGATGAGTACTACTGAGTAAAAAAATGACATATAAAACCAACAAGAACAAAAATCACATCACAAAAAACGCAGACAAGTAAAAACAACAAAAGTATGTCCAGGATAAAGAACAAAGCAAAACTATATATAATTTGAAAGCTAAAAATGGAATGAACGTAACAAGAGCCTAATCCATAATAAGGATGAATAAAAGTCAAAAGATAAAAACAAAATGATAATAATAACTAATCCCATTATAATTATGTCGTCATGAAGAATAAAATAATAGATCGAATCATGACAATTTAATACCGACCAGAAAAAAAACAATAACAAACCCAGAAATAAAACCAAAAGGGGAACATCTCTCTAAAAGGAATTCATAAAATCATGGTTAAGTTTTCTATTCTTGTGATTGTGGAGGTAATGGAGTACTTTGAGATTGACGATCCTCGTTGATTTCATCTTCACGGGCGGTTGGTGGAGTTGGTTGTTGTGGTAGATCAGGGAATGGCAATTGTTGATGAGGTTGTTGCATTTGATGTTGAGGTTGTTGCTGTTGGTGCTGTTGTTGTTGTTGTTTACCATTAACGAATTGTCTTGGGATGTTACCACATCTGTCTTTACCAAAGTTGATCTTTAATTCTCTGAAATCAGGATCGATTTTGATCTTGTCAATAGCTAAGATGGCATTTGAAATGTTGGTGAAGTTAATGAAAACACAGTTCTTTTCAGCTAGGTAGTTGATTTGTTCAATATCACCAAATTCTTCAAACTTCTTTCTTAATGCACCTCTTGAGAACTTCTCATCATTCAAGTCGATGTTACCAATATAAATATTTCTCGAAGCACCTGAACTGACAGCCAAAGTCAAAGCATTTGACAAAGGACCAGAATGTTTACCCCAACCGATTTTGATTCTCTTGTTATGAATAGTCAAACCATGCAATTGACTCATAGCAAAGAATTGAGCAGCAGCAATAGGGTCAATGAAAGTGATAAAACAAACATGACGATCTTGTAAATATTTGACATGCTGTAATAACCCACCTCTAACAACATTACAGATTTCTTCAATCTTGACATCCTTTGGTAAGTTACCTAAGTAAACGGTTCTATTACCTAAGTTGTTGGCACCACCGGCAGTTGTAGCAATAGCAGCAGCGGCAGCAGACTGTTGTAATAATGTAGAGGAAATGAATTCTCTGTCAGCATTGGTGACTAAGTGTTCCATACCAGGAGCTAAACCTAAGTACTGAGCAGCATTATGTTGTTGAGTCTTGGTAATAAATGCACAACGATCTTTACCATAGAAGATTCTCTTATCTGAGTAGAAAGCATTAACCTCACCTAATGAGGTAACAACTTTAATGGCACTTAAAATAGAGCAGAAATGAACAAATGCAACACCTTTATCTTGTAGAATCTTGATGGTATCAACGGTACCGTATTCTTTCAAATCATCAGCTAACTGTCCTTCTTTGATATTCTTTGGTAAGTTACCAATGTAAACGTTTCTAGTAGCACCATCTTTTTGGATATTAGATAACACAATAGAAGAAATTGGGACATTTCTACCCCAACCGATCTTGATATCATTGTTCTTGATTGTCAATCTTTTCAAAATAGCATCAGAATGGAACAACAAAGCAGACGATTCATCCAAGAATGAGATAAAGGCACAGGTCTTGTCTGGTAAGATACGGACACTTTCAATAACACCACTTCTAACATGATCCAATAATTCCTTTGGTGAGATATCAGTCGGGATGTTACCTAAATAGACAGTTCTACTTGGAGCAGAAGTGAAATCAACAGAACCAGATAAACCATGACTTTGAATGGAACCACCAGCAATGACTGAGTCAGGACCTAAACTTTGTGGCTGGCTACCTGGGTGGTTCAAGTTACCATTTGAACCAAACTCAATATTGTTGTTATCGACTTGGAACTGGTTCATGTGGTTGGCATTGGCAAACGTACCATTATCATAAATAAAACCATCTTGTGCCATATTCAATCCTTGGAGTTCAGCCTCTTGCTGTTGTTGGAATCCTGGATGCTGACTGAACTGGTCATAATCATCAATTTCTAGATTTTGCAAACCAAAATCATCTTGCATATACTGGTGATAATCCTGTCTTGATGGGAATCTTCCATTCATATGAGCAGGTGGTTGCTGAGCACCGTTTGGAGCACTCTGCTGGAATTGATCATTGAACTGAGGTGAGCTGATAACTAGATGCTGTGGGACTAAAGTCGTATATTGCATATCATAACCACCATAAACAGACTGCATAATGGGAAAACGATACTGCTCAAAGGGAGGAAAGAACTAAAGTTTGATAGAATAAGATGCAACTTGAAAAATAATTAGTCGGGTATTGAGATGGGCTATGGACAATAGAGGCTCAATAAAATGGGTTTGAAACAAAGGAACAACGGAAGCCTTTTTCTCTTAGATCTAAAGGGTTCCTGGAAGTGAACGAACTAAATGGAAGTGAAATGAAAAGCAAATGAAGTGGAGAACAGTACCTTTTGGAAACAATGGGTCTGAACGAGCGTGGAGTTTCTAAGTAAATGAGCTTTCTGCACTTTGGTACCAGAAAATGTTTGGTTTTTTTGGTTCGAAATAATTTTTTTCGAATCTACGCCTTGTCCCAGATCGGTAAATTCCGGGAAATCGTACCGGAACTCAGGAAACTGGGAAAGGCAGTACAGCTTCAACAACTGAGTGGAGGGTCAGTTGTGCCTCTACTCATCTTCTTCTTCCTCATCATCTTCTTCCTCAGCTGTGTTCTCGTTTTCTGTCTCTTCTTCTGCTGTATCTTCCTCAGTATCTCCTCCTTCTTCGGTATCACCATCTTCACCATCGTCTTCTGCACCTTCTACACCTTCATCATCGTCTGTTCCAGCAATCTCACCAACATATTTGTCTTCTCCTTCTTCGTTCACTTCCGAAATTGAATTTGGTATCTCGTTCTGTGTAAACTCATCTTTAACTTTCTCATCGGGGCTGTTAAACTTGAAATGAACAGACTCCATTGGTTCAGCTTTAACAGGAGCAGGCACGGCTGGTGATAGATCTTGAGCATTTGACGACTCTGAGACATCTTCCATCACTTCATCCTTAGCCCTCTTCTTGCTCTTACTGACAGCTTTAGGTTTGGTAGCTTTAGGTTTTGCTGGTTTCTTCTCCTCCGCCAATTTTCTTTTTTTTGGTTGAGCAGCAAGTTGTGCCTCATGGGCTTCATTGATAGCATTGCGAATGTTATCCATGTTGAATAAATCTTCTTGATTAGTTACTTCTCCTGAAAGAATCTTATTGTTGTGAGACTGGAAATCATTGATGATTCTAGTAAAGACTTGAAGTTGGAGCTTCTGTTTGGCTCTCATTTGTTCCACCAGTTCTTCTTGAGCTTTCAGTGACTTCCCCAGATCTTCTCTGACCTTTGATTGTTGTGAATCCAGTGTCTTGAACTTCTGTTTATATAAATCACGGTCTTTCTTTAAAATTCTTGTCCACTCAAACAGATCAAAGCTCTCATCTTCATCATCTGCAGCTTCCATATCAAAGGAGATAAGCCCATCTTTCACACCACCACCAATGTCAAGAATGATGAACAATTTAACAGCACATTCATCATCCTGTCTACCGATCAGCTGGACTGGATTGAGGAATCTCTCAGGAAGATCATTGCTAAATACTTCATATACCAATTGGTTGAAATTATACGTTAAGCATTGGGAATTTGGTGTTCTCAGCGACTCCAACTTCGCAGAATCAATAGAAGTATAACACTTGACTCCACCATCAGTCACCTTAACCTCAATCTTGTAACCAGTATCCACGTTGCCCTTGAGTTCGCTCCTCACAACCAAGTCTGATATCTCGCCTTCCGCTGCGCAGAAAGTTAGTCAACCGGTCCAAAATACCCAATAAATCAAATCAAAACTCACAATCATATAAATTCACGACATCTACAACAACTGGGGACATTTTGGCACCAAAATATTACCAAACTAGTCAATAGGTAAACAATTATGTTCTCATGCACTTTTCATTGTTTGTTCTTTTTAGCGAGTATCGGTAGTCGGTCACGTGAATAGAACCCGTCATGTGACTTAAAGTCCGGGTAATCTCATCGCACGCCAAATTTTTTTCACTTCGCTTTTATCATTTAGTAATAGCTAGACTGTGTAGTGTTATTATTGTTTGAGAAGCACACCAATAGACCAAAATGGTGAGTACCGGATATAAAGAACGGCACTATGAAAGCAGTACTAACGTTTTTGCCAGCCTCCAAAAGTCGAACCAAAGAAATGGAAACCACCAAAAGGCCCAAAACCAGTTCATCATAAGAACAAGAACACTATTGGCTTAGGTAGAGCAATCACCAATCTTAAGAAGAATGAAAACAAGATCGAATTCTTGCCAGATGGTGAGATGAGATTCACTACAGACAAGCATGAAGCCGGTTGGGTCAAATTAAGATCTGTTACTCAGGAAAATGCATTAGATGATTTCTTAAACACCGCTGAATTAGCAGATACTGATTTCACAGCTGATAGATACAAAGAAGTTAAAATCATCAAAGTTGATCAAAACAAATCAAATCCATTTTTATTATCAAAGGAACAAGAAGAAACCATGAGAAGTTTGTTCCATGCTCATGAAAACAAATTAACCATTCCAAGAAGACCAGGATGGGATGAATCAATGACTAAATTCCAATTAGACAAACAAGAAAAGCAAGCATTCTTAGAATGGAGAAGACATCTGGCACAGTTACAACAGAATGAAGATTTGTTATTGACACCATTTGAAAGAAATTTAGAAGTTTGGAGACAATTATGGAGAGTTGTTGAAAGATCGGATTTGGTTGTTCAGATCGTTGATGCTAGAAATCCATTATTATTTAGATCTGTTGATTTAGAGAAATATGTTCATGAATTGAATCCAAAAAAGAAGAATCTATTGTTAGTTAACAAAGCTGATTTGTTGACTCCTAAGCAAAGAAGAGCATGGGCTGATTACTTTATCTCAAAGAACATCAATTATACTTTCTTCTCAGCTTATGAAGCAAATCAAATATTGGAACAAGAAGAAAATGAAGAAGCTGTGAATCCAGACGTTAGATTAAGATCAGAGGAAGAGAAATCCGTCGAAGATGCCATCAGAATTCTAAAAATTGGGGAATTAGAAGAATTATTCCTTAGAGAAGCACCAGAACCTTTATCACAATTCCCAAATGCCGATCATCCAATCTTACAAATTGGTTTAGTTGGTTATCCAAATGTTGGCAAATCATCCACCATCAATGCATTAGTTGGTTCCAAGAAAGTGTCTGTTTCATCCACACCAGGTAAAACCAAACATTTCCAAACTATCAGATTATCAGAAGACGTTGTCCTTTGTGATTGTCCTGGTTTAGTGTTTCCAAATTTTGCATTCACCAATGGTGAATTGGTCTGTAATGGTGTCCTACCAATTGATCAATTGAGGGAATTCACAGGTCCTGCTCAGTTAGTTGCTCAAAGAATTCCTAAATATTACCTTGAAGCCATTTACGGTATTGCCATACCTATCAGAGCCAAAGAAGATGGTGGTTCTGGTATTCCAACATCACATGAATTATTGACTGCATATGCTAGGGCAAGGGGTTACATGACACAAGGTTTCGGTAGTGCCGATGAACCAAGAGCTTCCAGATATATCTTGAAAGATTATGTGACTGGTAAATTATTATTTGTTAATCCACCACCTAAGTTTGATGAAGAAGGAAAACCAAGAATCATAACAGATGAGGAGAAATTCGAGTTCAACAGAGAATTATACACAATCGACTCGTTACCTGCAAGCAGAAGAGAACAGATCTTAGCTGCTTCTAAAGAAAAGGGTATCAATGAATTTGATTTAGCTGAAGATTTGTCCAAGGTTTCTTTCTCCTCACATATTGGTGCCTCGGGTAACAAGGCTTCATCATCAGTCAATCATGGTGGTAAACAAGCTGCATTGTACAACGATACTGAAGATTTGGATCGTGATTTCTTCCAAATGAATGGTGTTCAGGGTAAATTCCAAACTCCATTCCATAAGAATGCCGTTTCAGGAAACTCAAAGAAGCACAATAAAAAGAATAAAAAGGGTGCTTTAAAGAAAGCCGCATGATCAGTTCGTATGATTTTTCATTGTTTATTATGGTTCGTTTTATGTTTTTGTATATTAGTTGGGTTTACTCTAATGGATAATGCATATTGTTTTTTCTTAATATTGCTACGTAGTGGGACTTAAATGACAGCCAGATATGATATGTATACAAGATATTTAAACAAAAAGATCGTTTAAGTTTATTCGGATTCTTCGTCAGATTCTTCTTCTTCAGCCTCTTCTAACCATTTGATGAATGGTTTGGCAGCTTTCTTCACTTTCTTGGAGATTTCCTTAGAGACGTATCTCTTTGAAACTTTTGAACCCCAATCTTTCAAGACTTCTTCAGTAACAATATCGTTTTCGTAGACAGTCAACAAGATTTTGGCAATTTGTGGTAATAAATCTGGTTTATCTAAACCTAAGAATCTTTCCAAACCACCTAAGAAAGCCTTTTCATGCTTTTCAGTGGTGATCAACTTGACTAACAAACCTTGGTGTTCAACGATTTCATTGACAATATCTTCATCGAATAAAACTTGAGCTAAGACTTGAACAGCTTCAACATCATTAACTATGTTCAATTCATTCAATTTTTTGTAAATTTCAACATCGGATGGTAATTCAGATTTGTCTTCACCAGATTCTAAAATCCATTCACCTAACTTATCATAATCAGAAGTGGCGGCAGCAGCACCATCGATGGTTAAATTTTCTAACTCTTGAGCTCTTCTTCTAACAGCTTCTTCAGAAACATCAACAGCCCAATCTTCATCGTTGACTTCTAGAACTTCCGGTAATGCGGAAGCTTCGGCATTGATCTTTCTGGTTAATGCATCTTCATCAGCATCCGGTTCTTGTTCACCTTCAGCTTTTGGTTTTTGTTTACCTGAAGCAATGTCTGAGATGGAAACACCACCACCGACAACATTGGCGGAGGCAGTAGCAGCCTTCTTCTTTTTGGAAGATTTTGATGATTCTGGAGGGTTCTTAATAATGTATGAAGCTAATTTATGTCTTGGATCAATGTTGGTTCTTTGACCACAAGCTTTACAATCTCTGATTAAGTTTTCATCTTTTGTTATAATGATATCAGTTTCTGGATTCTTACAAGAACCACAAAGGACGAATTTATTAATGAAGCCATCCAAAGTATCTTGTAATTTTGGAGCATCATGAACACCATTAACTAAGAAACGGTCTTGATCTTCATTGATGGAAGTTTGGGCACCTAATTCAAAACCAAAAAACTTGATAATGTATGAGGTTGGTCTACCTAAGGCTCTAGCGACTTCGGAAGTATTGACAACAGCAGTCTTAATACCGTTACCTCTACCTTCAACTTTGGCCTGAATTGGAGGCATTTTATAACGGTAGAAAGGATCGGTGTTGTCACGACAGATATTGATGAATGACATATTGGAATGATTTTATCTAATTTAACTGATTGATTGAGATTCAGGATCGTAAAGGTGATTCTGAGGAAATTATGGGTAGATTTAATAGAACGGTACTTTGTGTAAGAGTTGATGTTAAAGAATAATTCATAGACTCGTAGCTTCAAGACGTGGATAGTTTCTCGTTCGCTGTGCTTGGTGGATCTCGTGGTATCTGGTGACTAAGCTGTCTGTGTGGGGACTGTGAATTAACTTTGGAGCTCCGCTGAAAAGTTTTGCCTTCGAGAGTGGTGTTAACTATGAGATTTCAAGGTTTTTTGTATTTGATTTTTAAGCACGATTTTTTGGAAAATTTTTGAGGAAAAACGAAAAAATCACGAGTTTCGGCCGATGAGATGGCATATTCACGTGACTGAACTCCAGTTCCGACCAGAGGCCATATCAAAATCGTGTTTGAAAGTTAACAAAAATGAAGGAATTTATTTGTCTAGATCACTGCATTTGACCAATTCCCTCGAAATGTCACAAAAGGACGCATTGCTGGAGATCCATAAACTCTCACATTTTGTCAGTTACTCCCCAAAGCAAACGCTAGAAACTTACGAGGAATTGAAGCAGTTTTTGGCTATTCACATTGACCGCTTGACAGATCTTGAATATTTTGATCTTGTTGAGTTGAACTTCTATTTGACTTTGATAATTGGTAAACTGGGTGAAGCACAGATCAGTATAGATAGAATTCTTGATAAGTTCGGTGATATCAATAGTGAGAGAATTGCTGTTCTGAAAACCACGTTCTTGCAAGTATCAAAGGGTAACAATGAAGAAGCTTTAAAATACTTGAAGCTAAGACCAGCTAATGAACTGTTGACATTAAAGAAAAGAATCTCAATTACAAAGGCAAACAAAGATTGTCCAAAATATATCAAGTCATTAAATGCTTACTTACAACTATGTCCAACAGATACTGAAACATGGGCTGAAGTGGCTGAAACCTATGTTATTATTGGTCATTATGACAAAGCTATTTTCTCGTATGAAGAAACATTGATCATACATCCATTTAATTACATTGTTCAAGCAAGAATTGGGGAACTATATCATTTATTATACTTGCAAAATGAAGAGACTGGTTCAAAGGACCGCAAAAACACTAATTCAGAAAATTTGATCAATTCATTTAAGTACTTTTCAAGAAGTGTGGAACTAGTGTCTAATTATGTCAGAGGTTGGAGTGGGTTATACTTGATCAGTAGCAAATTACAAAACTTGAAGAACCCATCAGCTGAGAAGATTGACTACAAACAAATTAATGAATTAGCAAAGACTAAATTGAATGAAATTATTACTAAAGAGCAGGCCTCATATGAAGATATTGAATCCGCTAAAAAGATCCTTTCATTAACCAAATGAGATCAATATATAGCATGTATAATAGAGATCAATCCAGTTTCAAATATTCTGTAGTCTTTGATAACATTGGTAATTTCCCAGAAATCCAATGTTGATCTCTCAAATAACTTCTTGGATCCGCAACCATTGGTGGGATCTTTTTCATTATTCTTTCATAACTTGCTTCTTGTTCCTTATATTCTCTAATTATTAAATTCTCGTTGAATTCAACATAGACTCTAGTATCCCTTACTCTAAAAATCACATCATCAACTCTCAAAAAGAATCTGCAAAGTAATAATAATCTCTCTGGCATGACTCTGATTTTGCAGTTTATTAATGAGATTCCATTATCACCCAACTCATCCTCATACAACACCATATCGTCAAAGAACAAGATCGGATCAGGTCTCGTTAATTTCTCCAACGGAATCTTCACATTACCATCCTGTATGAAGTCGTACTTCTCAGCAACGGACCCTTTATAACTCGTAGTGTAAGTCCAGTCATACAACTTCGCAACCTCCGTAACCTCTTGGGTTTTCTTCTGCCTCGTACTGAACCACTCTTTTGAATAACTAACCTTCAACAAATTCTCGACATCCTTATCAACCAAACTCAACGCATCTTTCGTATTAAAACTAATCAAAAAATCAGGGTGTTTGACATTCTTAATCTCCATCTTGTTATTACCAAAGATCATCTCCGGGATAGGAAACCCCAGTCTCTCCTGCTCAGCATCAATCTCATCACTCGATAAAATTGGTCTCTTTGTAGTATAGACTTCCCAACCTCCAACACTTATCGAAGGTGCTTCATGTATTGGGAATGACGCGACGGGTGAAGGAATAATGACTTGTCCGCAATGAGCACACTGTGGATTCTTGCATTCTGCAACGTTGTGCGATTTGGCAGGAACGCTGATATTGTGTTCTGTATTGGAATTGAAAGGAATAGCAGGCGTACTGAATTGGTCCTGTCCGTGTGGTCTTGAGCTTGATGGCTCTTGCTGCTGGCTCATTGGCTGTCTTGCACGAACGGTGGTGGCGAACATCTCCCTCGCTGCGTTTATCTGGACAGTTGGAATCCCCGTGGGGCGCTTAGTCGGCTGCATTGTCTTGTGCTTGTTGTGTTTTGAGACGATGTTTTTGACTTGCTTGTCGTGGACAATGACAGTTTTTCATAAAAATGTAAAAGGTGAGTATTAAAAAATCCAAAGAATTATTAGATCATACCTAATCACAACTATTATCCACCGCAATAAGCATGTTCCTGCTCAAAAGAAAGAACTTAGTCGTGGTCTCCTCCATCGCAATGCTCACCCTGCTTTTCCTGCTTCTCAACACCTCGTCACAACTCGCAGATCCAAAACCACTTGATCCGCAAACGAAAAAGACACCAATCAAGGACAATACCCCATCAACTCCAGAACAATCTCCCGAATTACTCAAAGACACAACCATTGACGATGTCATAGATATTTCATCCGTGAAAATTGAACCATTCATGCCACAGATGGCAAACGAGACACTCAAGGCAGAACTTGGTCGTGCTACTTGGAGATTATTCCATACGATATTGGCCAGATATCCAGAAACCCCAAGTAATGTTGAAAGAGAGACTTTGTCTCAGTATATCCAGCTGTTTGTGAAGGTGTATCCTTGTGGAGACTGTGCCAGACATTTCTCTAAATTGTTACAGAAATATCCACCACAGTTAAACAATAGACAGATTGCATCCGTTTGGGGTTGTCATATACATAATAAAGTTAATGAAAGGCTAGGAAAACCAGAATATGACTGTACCACTATTTTAGAAGACTATGACTGCGGATGTGGTGCAGATGAAGAAAATGCAGCTAGTGTAGTCGAAGGTGCCGTTGACCAAGAACATCTTCAATTTGAACTAAATAAAGAGGAGAAACAGTTAGGTTGATTACATACTGAATACATAACAGAACTAACTCACATAATATTGTCCTTTATTTTAACGTTAATAAACATAAACCTTTCAACCAGTGTCCTTTTTCTAAAAATTCAAATGATACTGTTATATCACATGATAGTACAGCATCCTTCACCATCACCACTTCCCTCATTACTATTCCTTAACCTCACGTTGTTTCTGAATGGATTCTCTCCAGGTTGCATATATCCAGAAATCTCAGGAATAGCATAATCCTTCTCATTAGTGACTTGATTTATAATAGAGTATGAGGCGTTAGATGCGTAAATTCTATCTTTTGCTAATAGTTCTCTGAGGTTATTGTTTAATTCATCTATTCTTTTGAGTTTCAGAAGCTGCAGCTTTTCCTGTATCTTTGGGTTTTTCTGCTGTGACATCTCTGTGCACGAGGGTGTATTAGTAGAGATGAATTGAAAGCAGAATATTCGATGATAAGTCGTGGGTTTAATGCTGTGGTTTTTATGACAGTTTCATATCGAAAACTCATCTTGTGTGCCTCAAAAGCTTAAGCCTAAGGGCCCTCGGAGATGTCTTGAATCCGCGAAAGTTTCAAAAACAAATAAAAATCAGAAGCCACCACTATATTTCTAATCGACTCAATATCTATTCAGTAGTTAACTATCAACAAGAAATGGTGAGTTACTTGACAATTCACTCAGTGTCATCACACATACTAACATAATAAAGGAACACCCAGCCTACACTCTCTCAGCTCTTTTATTCGCCGGTGGTGCTGCCGGATTCATCAAGAAAGGTTCAATTCCTTCATTAGTCGCCGGTTTGACATTCTCCACCACTTATGCCGTTGCTGGTTATTTATTGCACAAGAACGCTGACTGGGGTTTAGAATTAGCTTTAGGTTCTTCAGTCTTGTTATTAGGTGCTGGTTTAGCCAGAGGAGTCCCTGTTCAATTCAAGAAACCGGTTCCTTTAATTTTGACTACTTTAGGTTTGGCTGGTTCTGCTTATTATGGTAAGAAATACAATGAATTTTATCCGTTGTTCGAATAGATTGGAGGTATTGCTGTTGTTTATAGATGGATTCTGGATGGATCGTGAGATGTATATTCGTGTAAATAAAGAGAATTAACGTACGAACTGAGAATGGTAGGAAGGGTAAATAGCAGTGCAACGTAGCATGGTATCTCCAGATTATACCTCCGGTAGACATCCAGCTCAGCCGTCTGTAGGTAACTGGTTCCTCTTTAACTGGTGATTTTTTACGTTTCTCGATTGCCGTCATGTTAAACTTTCATATGGGATTTCCAGAACAATTGCATCAGACAACATCAACATGAAGCAGCATTTAAAGTCAGGATTCAGGAACCAATTAGGGGGTACAAGTTACTTCGTCGCCCACTTTCTAGGTCTTTGAAGTCCGCGTCTCACTTCTACAACTTTACAACTTCACCTCCATGACCAAAGCCTTGCACATCCTCACTGCTCAGCCGAATTTCCCCAGATTGTGATGAGTCTCTGTGAAGCTCGGAAGGGGAAGAATTAAAACCATGGTCCTAACTCCTATAAGGACACACTGCCTTGAAACAAATGATGCACCGCTGCAACAACCACAACCTGTAAATACTCTACAGTGATGTGGGTAGATACTTACAACATTACCGTATGATACGCCGCAGTATCGTTCAAACAACACGCTGTTTTGATGCTAGTACTCAATGTTTTTGACTGCCCGGAGATGGAAGGATCGACTCATCAAAGTTGACGCAATTTCCATTGTTGGTCTAAAACTGAGGTTTGTGGTTAGTAGGATTGACGACGACTCTCTTCTTGTACCCATCATAGACTGCTTCCCTGTCCCTGGGTGCCAGACCGTAAAGGGGGTGTTGCACTGTGGTACCAAATCGGTGAAACGAGCAAATTACTGTTTTCTACAACATAATAAGAACCATAAAAGATGCATGTATTATAAACGAGTAAACTAAACTAGCGGCAACTCGTACAGTAAACTGCACTACTCTAAAGATGGTCTCTGTAATAAAAAAAAATGAAAAATAACCCAAAATCTTTTAAACACCAGCTGATAAAAATGCCCATAATAAAAATAACCTAAAACCGTATAAGAAACTGGTTGTTGAAAACGTTTTCCAATGCAACCGTTGAATTGAAAGAGTATTCATTAGGGTAACTAATCCCTATTGATACAAAATGAAATGCTGATGAATCATCTTACAATAATGGTCTAGCAGCTGGGTGATAAGCTTTAGCACCTTTTCTGGTGACTGGTGAGACGTTTGGGATAACGAATGGTTTGGTGACTTCTGATGATAAGACTAAGAATTCCATTGTGTGTATTATAGTAGTAATAGTAGTAGTAGTAGTAGTAGTAGTAGTAGTAGTAGTAGTAGTAGTAGTAGTAGTAGTAGTAGTAGTAGTAGTAGTGTAGAGTTGTGGTAGTTGTTTAACTTGGTGTTCAGATTGAATAAGATGGGATAAAAGAGGCGACGGATGTCCTCTTTATATACTTTTCCAGACACATAGCTGACACTGACATCACTGTGGAAAGTAAAAAAATTTTATCATTAGTAAACTCTGAACAGTCATCGCACTGGTCATTTTTCCTTCATGCACTCCAGATTTCAATCACTAACGGTTTTGGCGATCCGCAGATTTCGTCATCGCACAAAAAAAACGAAAAATATATCCCACGTTTTCCTAATCCAGACTCTTAACTATGCGGGATGTGCGCATACCATTAACGTCTCCCGGTACGGGCAGGAAAAGCAGAGCCCGCCGAGTTCGTGGGCAGAGGCCCCCCACGGTTGCTCTGCCTAGCCGCTCCTTCTAGAAAAACATGACCGCCCGCAGAAAAGTTTCTCTCGTCAGGGTCTGCCACAAAATCCAGCCTAAAATCCTGCTAGTGGAACGAGAATCCGAGTGAATTGTAGTTGAAGGTGTCGAAGTCGACGCTGCTCAAGTCCCTTGTCACAAGAGATCGTATATATTTATGAGTATGCTCATGTCTTGCAAGTTGCCGTCAACTGAGCCATGGGACAGAGCGTGTCTGGTTTGCCTAAGGTGATGCCATCAGTGACTCCGATTCTCGATTCGTTTAATGTGTCACACATAAGCTGATTATTCGAACAATGCACACCTTGAAAGGAAGTCTTGTTCAGTGGTGGTCATATTGTTCGCTCCTATTCAACTTTCAAGTATTTCAGTTGCTCCTAAACGCCACCCTATAGTTCAAAGTGGCACCATTTACGGGCTTTGGACCGCCTACAATCACATCAGTCATGTCGTTTATTAGGTCATGTATGATGAATTCAATTCTATAGCTATTTGTCTCATATCTATTCATCCGTCTTAACTTGTGGAGGGAAAGGGTCTTTCTTACTCAACACACAAACTCCATTAGTATGTGATAAATAACCCTTCACAAAACCCTTGTAGATCAAATTAGCCAATAAACACTCAGTCTCATCATTAGAAAATGAACTTGCTGGCGAAGACGTATGATAATTAGCAAATTCAATGGCTTTTGAAACTAATGAGATTGATAAATGACTTGATTCTCCATTCAGTTTGAATACTTTCTTCACTAATTTCAACAAAACAAAACTTCTCAAGTTTTCAACAACCAAGTATAAATTCTTCTTCAAAAAGAAATCCTCAAACTTATTGAAGAACACTTCAAATCTTAATAAATCACCATCTTGTAATGCAACTATTAGATCAAAGTATAGGGTGTACAATTGTGGAAAATTGGATTTTAAGTAAACCAAATTTGGGTATTTCTTAGTCTGTAGGAATTGCAAAGGTATCAAATAAACCAACAATAACTCAAGATGTCTGACATCATTCTTATTTGTCAACTCAAATGCCTTCATGAATTTTTCATATGCAGTTTTAAAATCACCATCACCACAAAATATGGCGCCACTGTAGTATAAATATGAAATACTTTGAGATCTTGGAATTTGATCCAGATCAGGAAGATCATCTTTCTTGGAAATCAAAACTTTCTCCATATTCTTCGCCAATTCTCTGTTCTGTAATGCAAAATAAATCTTCAATTCTTGATTAACAAAGAAATAAATCTGTGATCTTCTACTCTTTGAAACATCTTCATTTTTATCATTAAGGCATAATTTGAATGAATTATGAATTATTCTGGAGCTCTTAATCAAACAACTCTCTTGCTCAATAGTATCATCATGCATAGCATTGTTTCTTGAGCTCTCAAAATACTGTGGATTGCTCTCGATGTATAAATCAGCAGTCTTTGCAACCCTAATGACTTGTTTAGTGATAACTATAAGTGGTCTCAGAAACCAATTCGTCTGTTGTTCAGCGTATCTATTAAGCACTCTCAAGAAATTCAGATACAAGTTAAATTGATCCACAACTTCGTATTCCTTGAACGACTTGTTCAACGTTATCACTGCATCTAACACGGTTCTCATATCTTCCGTAAGGCTATAGAACTCATTTGTTTGATTGACTGAATTGAATGGTAATTCAGCAATCCCTCTATCAATAACGTAATGTTCAAGCCAGTAAGCTAATTGGTTTCCATCTCTGTATTTCAACGCATCGGAAATAGCGATTAATCTGTCCATTCTGTGGCTCAATTAAATGGTTAAACGTATCACAAATTCGGTGGTTCTGAACAAACATAACGTTTACTTTTTAGACAGGTAAACAAAACCGTGTGGTGTCTGGGTGTTTGGAAACCTTATATCAAGTTTGTTTACGTTTTGCCTGATTAGGCTGTCTAATGAGATTAATAACCAGCTGGAAAAAAATTGGGGAGTCGTATTAATGGCAGACCTGAAATTGTGAACAGGAGTGATCCATTCCGTTCTTTTGGTTCTACACATAACAACAATCAGACTCATCTTATAGACAATATCACTCACATTCAAACATGGCGCTAGAATCAATTCATAACCAAATAGATACATCGTCTCCAATCAAGACAGTCAAAGTTCACAACAAGGAAAGGATCATTTCAGAATCAACAGGTCTAGTAAAGTTCAACCTAGGCAGCAAATCCAGCTCATCAAAAGTTCAAGACAAAGTAAAAGAATTCTCCAAATTGAACAATGAATTCCAATCATTAGAACAAAACTTAAACTCAGGTGATAAATTGAAGAGTGCTCCGCAATTAACCAGATCACCGCAACGAACTTTAAGAACAACAAAAAGTGGTTTGAATCTAGGATCTTCTATGTATTCACCAAAAAGAATACCAGAATCGTCATCATCATATCAATCAAGTCCACTAAGAAGAAAGCCTGATTCCCCGATCAAGGAGACATTTAACACTATTCTTGAAAATGATGACAAAATAGAAGAATTATTCATTCAGTTAGCAGCAAAGCAGAGACAAGTATTTGACTACAATACTCAAATCGATGCATTGAAACAGAGATCTAGGCAAGCAGAAAGAGAATTACATGAATTAGAGAAGAAATGCAACAATTTAAGAATCTCAAGACCACCAACTTCATCCAGTGATCCTTTTGAATCCCCAGATGACCCAAATCCATTTGTCAACTCACTACGCTCGAAGACATCAATAAGTCAAATCAGATCACAAATTGAATCAAGTACTTCTATCCATCAACAAAACTTCAACTCTTTAAAGAAGAAATTATCAATTGCACAAATCTCAACAAGCACAGAATCTTTCAATTCATTGCAAATGAACAATAAAAAGAGTTCCATCAACCTAAACGAGAACTTCAACAGACTTCAAAATGATACAAAGACATTAATCACTAAGAGTTTCCAATACGTTAACAACCTAAGCAAGGAACTTCAAGAAAAAATGAAGAATGAAAACTATACCAAATATGACCCTTATAATGGTGATACCTCAGATGAAGAATTTGAAGAATCTGGGATGCAAACAAAAAGCATCTTACGGACGCGCAAAAGCACAGCACAATTAAATAATGGTCGTGTTGAGCTATTCACTACTGATGAACGTGATATTGAAATCAGTGATGTTGGTGAAACTACCGATGATTGGAGTCATGCAGAAGCTGATGCTTCTGATTATATGCTTGCTGTGAAATAGGTCTGGTCATAATTCCTGAGGTTTCAATTCAGATATCCTGTGAATCACCATATATCTGAATATTATTAGTACATTACTCTACATCCAATTATATTTAAAAACAAAATTAATATTATGGCATACTTATATAATGACTCTGTACTGCACATACATTGAAACACAAACATTCTAAAAAGAACTAAAAAAAATACTAAACCTTTTTATTCTCAATTGTTCCTGAATCTATTTCAAGGATTGAGAGACTAATAATTGAGTAATTTTTAAAGCTTCGTATCTAACTTCTGAATTCTTATGAGTTAATAATTGCATGATTTTAACTTTATAGCCAGTCTTAACTAAGATTTGAACTGTGTTTGAATCAATTCTTAACAATTTGTTCAAGTCATTCAATAAGATTTTCAGAGTGGTAGAATCTAAACGTTCTTCATCTAAGATTTCAAGAACTTGTTTAAAGACTTTGTAGTTGTTATCTTGGAATCTTGGTAAGTTATCAAGGAAGAATTCTTCTTTGTAATGAACTGGAGAATTTTTGAATCTCTTTAAGCTTAATTCTTGAGCATATTCATCAAAACTGGTTAACTTATTGAATATCTCAGTGGTGCTGTTTGTAAGGTCTTCTAAATCAGCAATCAATTCATCATCACCCCATTTTCTTTCTTTCAAGTTGTTCAATATGGAAATGAATTCACCATTCAAGATCAAGAATTTCAAGATGTTCAAACTAGATGCATTTTGAGCAGATGTGAGGTTTAATAAGATTGAAACAACTAATCTTGTAATCTTTTCCTTTATTGAGATTTTCAAAATTCTGATTAACAATAATAAATCATCCAAATAGTATTCTGAAATGATTGATAATTTATTTGTTTGGAATGTTAAGATCCATAAAGTTAATAATAACTTATATTGAAATTGAATGCTTTCCACTGTGTTCTTGGAGTTACCAACTGAGTTTAATGACAATGTTGAGTTCAAGTTGGAGAATAATTGTGGTAATAATTGATCATGCTTGGACCAGAATAAAGTTCTGTATGCCTTGTTTGATGATGATAATATTTCGCTTATTAAGTCAATTGATAAACTCTTCAAATTAGAGTTGGAATTAGCAGCCAAGATCTCAATCAATTCATTAATGATTTTCAAAACATCAAATTCATCAAATGATGCTCCATTTTGAACTAATAGAATACTAGCATTGTATAAAGCCAATAATCTAATAACTTCATCCTTATGATCACTCAATCCAGCAAGTCCCTTCAAGTAACCATTGAACTCATTTCTGGTGACTAGCTCATCGACAAAGGATTCAACATTCAAAAAGTCACTAATTGCAACCAAAATGAACTTTCTGACATCAGCTCTCTCATCAGGCAAATCCTGAGTTAACAATTTCAATAATGTGACAATATAAGCATTAAATGATCCATCAACAGCAGCATCTTTCAATGTCTTGGACTTGTCAAAGTATAGTTTCTCCAAATTGATTAAATTCTTAGAGTCAGTGTCTGCAATCAACTGTGATCTTGCAAAGCCATCCCATGGAATGGTTTTGGATTTGATGGCGTTTCTATAATCGTCCAAGTACGAGCTCTCCAATTGCAACTGACGATATTGCACAGTCATCTTGCCAATTAATGATCGTGATTAGGTAAATGAAAGTAAATCCTGTTTATGTATTTTTGGCTGTACATTCGCTATCCCTTTCGAAAACATGGATGAATTTCACAGAACGAGTGCGCGAAAAAGGTGGCTGCACGTGATCGGTTTTTACGTCACGTGATAGTCACGTTTCTGGAATTTTTTTGACACAATTTTGAGAACTTCAGAAGATCTTAAGGTACACATATGTCCATTGCATCGTGCACCAATCGCAAGCACTAATCTTTATTCTTGTGACCTGTCACAGGTGACAAAGTGTCTTCAGACTTCCGCAAGAATGTTCCACGCATATTGAGCGAAGGAAATTTTTATGTATCATACCACTTTTGGTCCCCCGCCTTCTTATCTTATCAATTCTAACCAACCAAATCTTCGAGAATTCACCAACAATGGTCAAAATGACCTAGCTGTTAAACTGACCGTATGTAGGATTCCGGATTTGGTCATACGATTCCATTGAACTTTTCGCAAATTGGCGTAATTGTTACTGCTAAACATTGTGATAGAAGAAGCAGCCGTTCTTAAAGAGATACAGCTACTTATCTCCCAGAGTATCAGTGATAGTAGTATATGATAGTAGTGGATGAAGAGATATCTGTCAAACGAGTAATCTGAACTCATTGATTTCGGGATCAGATCCCTCGAACAATACAAAGCGAGTCTATTGTTAGACCGTAAATTGGGAATCACAATAAACCGTTCACATAAGCAACCAGTATACTACATAAAGCAGTGTAACTCAATATGGTACTAAATGATGTTGTTGGGTGAAGATTAAAAAGAGCTAGCTGCCCAGCACCGACCTTGTACTTGTAGATAACCTGTTTCAACGTAGAGTAGATTATGATTTTCATAATTTTCCCCAGTCTTCGACAGATCCTAGGATAAACACGGATCACTACAATCAACTTTTTAATTCATACATGGAACATCACATTATAATAAGGTATAAAAACAAAAACAACAAGAAAGAATAGAAGATTCAGATCACTGACTAGCAGGAAATTTACTCTTCAGATTCTCTTTGGAATTCTTTAGACATATCAGCATCAGAGATTTGACCTAAGATAGTTTCAACCATGATACCAGTAACTAAATATGGGTCAATGTTAGAAGCTGGACGACGATCTTCAAAGTATCCGTAACCTTCTTTAGCGACTGATCTTGGGATTCTGATAGAAGCACCTCTGTTAGCAACACCTGAAGAGAATGATGATAATGAAGCAGTTTCATGACGACCAGTTAATCTTTGATCGTTATCAGTGCCATATAATAAGATATGTTCTTTGTGACGTTTAGCTAATTTATCAACGGCATCGTCAATGAATTTCATACCACCTGGTTGTCTCATGTTTTCAGTAGAAACGTTGGTATGACAACCAGCACCATTCCAGTCACCCTTTAATGGTTTTGGATGGAAGGAAATCTTAACACCAAATTCTTCAGCAACTCTGTGTAATAAGTATCTGGCAACCCATAATTGATCACCCATTTCAATACCGGTACATGGACCAACTTGGAATTCCCATTGAGATGGCATAACTTCAGCGTTGATACCAGAGATTTCAATACCAGCGTATAAACAAGCTCTGTAATGAGCTTCAATAACATCACGGGCATAGACTTTACCTGAACCAACACCACAGTAGTATGGACCTTGAGGAGCTGGGAAACCACCCTTTGGCCATCCGTAAACGTTGTCATATTGATCAAATAAGGTATATTCTTGTTCTAAACCAAACCAAACTTTTTCTTCTTTGTGGGCTAACATTAATTTCTCACATTCATGTCTGTGGTTAAATTTGTTTGGAGTACCATCATTGTTCCAACATTCAGCTAAGACAATAACGTTATCACCTCTTCTGAAAGGGTCTGGGTAGAAGGCAACTGGTCTTAAGTAGACATCAGAGTCATGACCTGGGGCTTGACCAGTGGAAGAACCATCAAAGTTCCATTCTGGTAATTCATCAACTGAAGTGATAGCTTTGTTTAAAGTTCTACCTTTTGAACGAATAGAACCTTGACCATCAATCCAGATATATTCAGCAATGATTCTACCTCTTTGGTCTAAACTCATATATTTTTGTAAAGTAGCGGTGTTTTCAAGATGTTCAGAAGCCATTTTGATTTGTTTTCTATTGATATTCTATGGTTGTTTTGTAATAATAAAAAAGAATAAAATTCTGTTCTCTTAAATCTATTGATGAGGTTTTTGAGAATTAAAAAATTGAGTGTTTTTTGTATCAATTCAAGAAGTAAAAGCAAGTGGGCGAGCAATTATTCTTGTTGTGATAATTCCAAACAAAAGGATTGTTGGGGGGTTTAAAAAGTGTTGACAATTAAAAGTGTAATTGGATTCACAATTTATAAGTTTTTTGGGGGGGCAGATGATGAGTCTTAAATACGGGAAGCGTGAGTTTCTTTTTTTAATTAAAATCAGACAAAAATTAACAAACTGACTCAGAAAAAAAGAGCCCGATCGGGAAGACGTCCCCTTTAGGGAAAAAACGGCGTTTTTCTGATAAGTTTGCGTCTCCTCTTTGGGTGGCAGCTGCGCCATTACATGGTCGGGCCACTACTTTTGGCGCGAACTGGTCACTTGGCCCAGACGATGCTTTATTTAGCAGCACAGGCTGGAAATCAGCGTCTTTTGAGGTCGTATTTGTGAGGGATTGAGAGGAGCTAGGAGCACATAGTCAGTTTTATTGTATTCGGAGAATCCATGCGATCAGAATGAGCAGCATTCGCACTGGGTTTATAAACCAGAAGCCATGTAAATAATCGGCACGATCCTTTGATCGATTTCAGATGATTTTCAGATTTTCCCGGGGCCTGATTGGCTATGATAAAGGTCGTTTTTTCGTTCCTTGACACAGCCAAAAGAAGACAAATGGCAACAGACAATACTCAGGTCAATGGCATCCATCACCAGCACTAATCTAGACAACTCGACTGTTTCTACGTGTCTCACGGTTCACCCTTATCGGTCTCAACAAAACTATAATCTGTCTCTGTTTATTAAATTACAAGTCTCTCAGCAAAAGTCAAACCAGAGACAGCACCCAGATATAAAAAACGACACTTGGCTAACTATGCGGATGTATGTCACCACGCTCTTCTCTCAAAATCACTCATGTGAAGTGCACAACAATAGGAACAATAATAACAATCAACAATATGATCACGACAGCAACTAAACAGAATCTCATCTTCATATCTTTCAACCACATTTGTTTGCGGACTCTGTTGGCACCTCTTCTGAAACCCTGTGCACTCACTGCTAAGTTATCAGCTTTGTCTTCAATGGAATCTAATCTTTCACCTCTTTCGACAACTTTGTTGATGTTGTCTCTCATGATTCCCACAGTGTCATCGATTTCCTGGTGATTGTTAGTAGACTGTAAAAGGCCGGGCAAAGTTCATGATGGGATCGGATACTTACCGCTTGTAAAGCAGCAGTTTTTTGATTACCATTGCTGCTGGTCTGTGCTCCTTCTGAAGGGATATATGGATCGTAAGGCACGGATGAGGACATGTTTGTGATTTCTAGTGTTGAATATTTGTGGTGATCTGTTTTTTTATGTCAAAACAGCGGTGTGTGTCGTATTTTTAGGACGCGGAGAAAACGAGGGGCAAAAACTATTGCGGTGCTCTGCTTTCTTACTGGTGGATTCTCGGTGCGTGTGTGCGTGTGTGGATTGGGTCTTCGGAGAGGCTGGCGTCCACTAAGGGTGTGTTTGGTGTTGTTTGTGTTGGAAAATGTGGTGGAAAGAGGAATGGTCTCAAACATTTTTATTTTGTGTGTTGACTTTTTTTAGCTCCGATTTCTCAGTTTTTCCTGAAATGAAAATCGAAACTGTGCCAAAAATCATTACTACTTTGATATTACAATAAGATGTTCAAGGTAGCCGGTCTCCGTACTTTAATCAGAACAATGTCCACACAACAAACTTTCGAGGGTCCCATTCAACAATCCATACAGGCGAAACTTGTGAAGGAATTCCAGCCTACGTTTCTCAAGATCGCTAACGATTCACACAAACATTCAGCTCATCATGGCATGAGAGGTGCCGCCAACGTCACAGAATCGCATTTCAGAATCGAGATAGTAAGTGACAAATTCCAGGGGAAAGCGCAACCTGCGAGACATAGACTGGTGTATGCCACATTAGACGATGAGATTAAGGAAAAGGGAGTTCATGCATTACAAATGAAGACTAAAACTCCTGAAGAGTATGCTAAGAGTACATGATCGAACAATGTACCCTGCGATATCAAAAAAAAGGCAACTGTGCATAATATGTATTTATTTGCTCTCATAATTAAATTATTCGTCATGTTCCAAAGAAGCTTCGTATTGCTCTTCAGTAAGTAAATGTTCGAATTCACTGATATCTTTTTCGACCTTGATTTTGGCTAAGTAACCTTCACCTAATGGATCAGAGTTAATCAATTGCGGTTGGTCTTCTAAAGCAGTGTTGACTTCAACAACGACGGCATCAACTGGGGAGTAGATCTCACTTGAAGATTTAACAGACTCAACAGAACCAATTGAATCACCTTCTGCGAATTCTTCTTCAACTTCTGGCAATTCAACAAAAGTAGCATCACCTAAGGCATCAGCAGCGTATTTTGTTATACCGATGAATGCAACACCATCATCATGTTGAGCGATCCATTCATGATCAGAGGTGTATTTAACAGTGGTTGGACCATTTGATGAATATTTATAAACTAATGAATCTGGATTGATTCTGTTTGTAGAGATTGCTCTAAGAGATAATCTCAAAGGTGTGTATAATTGTCTAGTGGCGGTTCTTAAAGCAAACATGGTGATTCGTGACGATTCAGTTCCTAGACTCTCTAGTGAGTAAACACAAGAAGGAAGAAATTTTAATGGTCTTTATTTGTGTTTGCAACACACGTTAATTTAAATTCACCAGTCAAGAAAATCCCTTTACCTCTACCCCGGTCACCAAAAAAAAGGACTCGGTTCATATCAAAGCTGACTCTGATCTTTTTCCGTAAAAAGAATTAAAAAATAAATGGACGAGTCCGGAGTCGAACCGGAGACCTTTCGCATGCTAAGCGAACGCGCTACCAACTACGCCACACGCCCGGATTGATGTTAGTTTTATTTTGATAATTTTCACGGGATTTTTAATTTTTATCACGTGATCTCCTTTTAATTCCTCGGTAGAGTATGCTTGAGGTTATATCTATATGAGTTTTCACACATTTAGGAAATATATAGGATCTCTACTGTAATTTCCTATAGTTCAGAGCATGATTAAAGGTAATTATTAATATTTTGGAATGCATGTATTATTTCGATTTTAAAATTAAAGTAAGATGAGCGACTTTTTTGGGAAAAGCAAAGTACCGCCGGCAGAAACGGCAGATAGTCAAGTGCAGTGTTGTTGTTATATAATGTTGTTCACCTTCCACGGCTATGACATCAAAGAGGAGAAGTACAGCAAAAACGTCTACATAGCCTCAAACAAATTTGGTTGGGACATAAATACAGAAGTAACATAAATTTAAAGTTAATAAACGTATTTCATGTTGTTCTCAGGATGCACTTTTGAAGAGGTTTAACATCTCAATGCCTTTGTTTCTGCCATTGTGGGTTCTTTGTATTATTAGTGATCAACCATTCATGTGGTAAATGGATATAAAGATTGAAATCTGGGTTTGATTATTATGGTTTTGGAATTGACAGGACTCGATTTCTTGGTTCCGGAAAATGACACATTCTTGATCAGCGACCGACGACTTGAAATGTAAGAGGATTGGACATTGGGACTCAGTGGTTAATCAGACTATAAGAGGCACAGTCATCCTTAATCAGTCACAGATAAATACCCTACTCTTTGGAATGGTCACAACCACAATGGGCCACTAAACAGGGAAGGACAAACCACATTTCAACAGGCAAATCCGCCAGACAAAGAAATAGATCAGTGTATTATATGCGTTTTATTGGACAAGTCGCTATGATACTTCATTCAAAGAAGATCCAGAAAGTGTGCACTGAATTCAGAATGTCACATTAGGAGACTGCTTCCTTATGCTGAGACAACGTTTCAATTCGAAAAAATTCAAAAGGGTCAGATATATTTGGTCTTAACGGTGGTTCCCTCACATTGTCGGCTAGTCTTACAGGGTACTATTGTTGCGATCATCAACCTCAAAATGCAGCAATCAGATAACAATACGTTCAGGGTTACGCAAACCACTGGACTGCCTCTTCTATGAATCTATTCCTTTCCTTGCACATCCATCACTAATCACAGAAGTCCTTAACCTATGGGCCAGGGCGAGCTTTGGCAAAATCGCCATCGGCTCGTCTCGGTTCGTTATGTGGCACCAAAATCGGCTCGCTTCACATGGAATCACCCCAGCATTAGCCACATTGGACCATGCGGAAAAAGAGAAGGACCAGACAAAAAGGACCAGATGGGATCGAATCATCGATTACGCCAGAATCAGCCACTGCTTTCGGCTTTCTAGAAACTGGTATCAGCCACGATCGCAGCGATGGGATCAGACTTTCGAGGCCACAGTTTGGGCGATTCACAACATCGTAGTGGTATAAATACTTGCTGAGTTGCTGGTGTCCAGTTCACAGTGTGTTTCGTCCAACTACACACTATTGTCAATATTCGTTATGTCATCTGCCGGAACAATCACTGTCAAAGCCGTCAAAGAAGAAGCGGTCATCGCCACTGGTGAACAGGTTTCTGGTTACACCAACTTAGATATCCATTTCAGAAAAGGTCAAGATCAAGTCGATTCAGAAACCGGTATCTTGAAAGTCAGTGAAACTGATTATGCTAATGCCAAATACCCAGATTGGTTACCAACTTGGGATCCAAGCCAGAAATTTGAATCATATCCAGAAAACTACAACGACGGGTTCGTTGATAGAGGTTTATTCGCTGATCCAGAATTCAGAAACTTATTCCCGAAAGATGGTGATTACAAATTAAAGAAATTGAGTCCAAGATTAGGTACTGAAGTCAGAGGTGTTCAATTATCTCAATTATCTGACAAAGCAAAGGATGATTTAGCTTTATACGTTGCTCAGAGAGGTGTTGTTGTCTTCAGGGAACAAGACTTGAAAGATAAAGGTTTACAATTCAACAAAGAATTTGGTGAGTATTTCGGTCCTTTACATGTCCATCCATCTTCAGGTGCTCCATTAAACTATGAACAATTCCACATCACTTACAGAAGAAAAGATCCAAATGAATACAACATTGTCCATGCTAATACCTTATCCACCAAGGGATGGCACTCAGATGTCACTTATGAGAAATTCACCCCTGGTTTAACTGCATTCGCTATCTTAGATGGTCCAGAAACAGGTGGTGATACTATTTTCTCGGATTGTGTTGAAGCTTACAATAGATTATCACCGAAATTCCAAAAGATGCTTGAAGGTTTAAAAGCTGTTCATTCTTCAGTTGAACAAGCAGCTCAATCAAGAACTGAAGGTTCTATTGAAAGAAGAGCACCTTCCACTCATGAACATCCGTTAGTTCGTATTCATCCAGTCACCAAAGAAAAATCATTGTTTATCTCAAGAGCATTCATTAAGAACATTGTTGGTTTGAAGCAAGAAGAATCTAGAGCTATTTTTGATTTATTATCTGATCATATCAATAACTCTGTTGATTTACAAATCAGGGCAAGTTATGAACCAGGTACCGTTGTTTTGTGGGATAACAGAAGAGTCATCCATTCAGCTTCTTTCGATTGGGACAGTGGTCATGTTCGTCATTGTTACAGAATTACACCACTTGCTGAAAGACCAGTTGAAACTGAAGAGGAATTACCTGAATTATATAGATCTAAAAAATAAGGTAAGAGATATCACTGGGTTTGAAACTTAGGGTTCTTCATTATTTATACTGTTACGAAATGTTTATGCTAGTCTTTTTTTAATATGTTCATGTTTTTGATTTATTATTATTTTACACTTGTAGTGAATATTATAATACTTTTATTACTATGCTGTGTTTCTCTAACAATCTATAAATCATTAATCAATAGTTATTGGTTCATCATCTGGCTTTCCATTATCAGCTTCTGAATCTTCAATAACTTCTGGAGTCTCCTCAACTTTAACCTCAGACTTGATCTGTGGTGGTGATTCAGTACGAATCTCTTCAATATCTTCAACATCAGGTTTACTCTCCTCCTTCACACTCTTCTCTTCTTCATCATTATCCCCCTCATTACCATTCTCAACGTCACCATCAACCAATTCAATCTTTGGGGCATCATCATTGAAAACCATGCTATCAATAAACGACACAGCTTTACTTTCAATTTGTTCCCCATTCATACTTTGATCCAATTCTAATTTATTCTTAGCAACCAAATACATATTCTCTTCTATTGTTCTCTTACTGATGAGTCTAGTGACATGAACTTCTCTTTCTTGACCAACACGATGCGCTCTATCTTCTGCCTGTTTATCATCATGTGGATTAAAACTTTGATCAAAGATGATGACGTTATTGGCACAAACTAAATTGATACCGAACCCACCTGCTTTGGTAGATAATAAAAACACAGGAATCTGATCTTCTTGATAAAACTTATCAATTAAATCTTGTCTGATATCAACTGCTGTCTGACCATCCAATCTTAAAAATTTGATCGACCAACATGATAGAACTTGCTCCAAAATATCCAATACTTGAGTAAATAATGAAAAGATTAAAATCTTACCATCTTCAACAATCAACATCTTATCCAATAATTCTTTCAATTTGGTGATTTTCCCAGATTTCATGAATTCATCTTCTGATAATTGATATTTGCTAATACTTGGGAATTTCACACATAGGTTATGTAATTCAAAATCATTCATAACTTGCATATCTTCAAAAATGTATGTTCTATTTGCATCCATATAGACATCCTCTTTCATGATTTCACGAGACATCTTATGAAGTATATCTTCCGTATAAATAGATCTGAATAATAATGGATGGATGGCTGCTTTTCTTAAATTCATTAAAATATTGGCAATCTTGGATTTTTTGGATTCTCTTAATTCTTTACCATATTGGACTTCTCTCTTGTAGATTTCTTGTTGTTTTTCATTCATTTCACAAATTGATAAAGAGTTGTGTTTCTTTGGTAAGTGTTTCAAAACTTGATCTTTTCTTCTTCTTAGAATGAACGGAGCCATCATCTTTTTGGCATTAGCAATTGCACGTTCTGATAATAATGGATTATATCCTTTTTTACTATCCTGTGTAGTCGCCTTTTGAGAAAACACATATTTCAAATCCTCTTTCTGAGAGACGAATAACGAAGGTAGGATGAATTCCAATAATGACATCAATTCTCTCAAATTATTCTGTAGTGGAGTACCAGTCAACAATAATCTAAACTTTGATTTAATCTTCATCAATTTTTGGAATCTTTCAGATGTAGAATTCTTCAACATATGACCTTCATCATAAACAACAACATTGAATCCAGCATGTTTCAAAAAACTTTGATCTTCTTTACCGCCAGTAGCCAAGTTATATGTTGTCACTATAACATCAATCTCTTCTAATTTATCACTCAGCACTTCACGCATCTCTTCTCTATCTGCCAGAGATCCATAATATGGTTCAATGACCAATGATGGAGCAAACTTATTGAATTCTCTCATCCAGTTTTCTAAAGTTGATGATGGAACAACGACTAAATGAGGCCCTCTGATATCTTTTTGTTTCAAATATGAGAGGAATGCAATGACTTGACAAGTCTTACCTAGACCCATTTCATCAGCTAGGATGCATGATAATCTGTTCTTATATAACAAATTCAACCAATTTAAACCAACTTGTTGGTAATTCTTCAATTCTATTTCATCGGCTAATAACTCTGGCTTTTCTTTAATATATTGTTTCTTATGTGAACCAAATAAAATCTGATCCTCATCATCCTCATCCTCATCATCATCGATATTAACATCAACGATTTCTAATTCTTCATTGACACCAAGAACTTGAACACCCCATTTGTTGATTTCTGTAGCGATCTTTTGACTGTATTTCGTACATTGATCAACCAACGTACCAACGGCTTTATAACCTCTGAGCACCAAATCTGCCTTTTGACTCAAGATCTCACCATCTGTCTTTCTATTTCTTCTAGCCTTTGATGGATCTTCTTGTTTGAAGCTCAAACTTTCAAAATGATTAAATGATTTGAATGGTCTCTTCTTGACAATGCTCTGTGCTAATGATAATTCACACTGTGTAACATCAACAATCTCACGATCTTCAGCAGTATTAAAGAAATCCAAGACCTGCTGTTGATAATATCCTTCGTTTCTATTATATGTCGATTCTTGAACATCCTCATCACTATCAAAATCATCACCACCTTCTTCCTCATCACTCAAACTAATCACTGTTCTCTTCCTTGTTCCCTTGACCTGAACATCATCTTCACCACCAGACGCAACTGCAGGCGATTGGCTTCTTGTTCCCTTAACAAGACGTCTTTTCTTAACTGTTGGTTCATATTCTGGGATGTATTCTGCTGGTTTATCAGCACGCTTCATGTTATGACTGTATTTCTCACTGATGGTTTGCTTCTTCTCAAGAACAACCTTAGATGATTGTGGTTTGCGTGGTGACACTTCTGGACTTGAACTAATCTCGACCTCTTTAGATGGTTTCTTCAGTTGTGATGAGTCAGAGTCTATGTTGATGACTTCATTAGCTTTCTGTTGTTTGGCTTTGTTCAGAATCTCTGTTTGCTTTCTCTTTTCAATGACCCCAGTAAGCATGGTCTTAGCAGCTTTCAAATCACTACCTGCCTTATTGGTATAAATGACCTTGATTAGATTGTCACTGACCGTTGGAAACAACTTCTTCAAGATCTCAAGATCCCTAGCAGAGAAGTTCTGCTTCTTCTTTAAGAGATCAGACCCATTAAATGCAAACTTGTCCCTCAAGTTAGTCTTCGAAACAAGTGATTTGTCCTTGAACAGATGCGTATGCGTGTATTTTGGCGATGGTGACGAATCAGGCACCTGTACGAACGATTTCTCCGGTGTTCTGCTCATGATGCGATGTTATTCAGTGAATACTTGAACAATGACAAAGGAAACCAAATCAAAACTTCAGAATGCAAAGAAATGTATGAATTTAATGAGTTTATGTCACTTTTTTTTGTTTATGAAAACACGTAAAAAAACACTTGAAATTATAAAAAAAAAAAAAAGAAAGTTTTCCAAAAAAAATTAATTTACGCGAATCTGCCAAATTTTTGAGTGTTCATAACCGGACACTTCGTTAGTTATATCAGAAAGTCATACAAAATGGTGTTCAAAGTATACTGTTGCGGATCCAATGGGAAGTATCAGCTAGGTAATGGTACATATGAGGATTTGGACTCACCAGGACTTGTTTTACAGACTGAATCTGAGATAGTGAAGATCGTTTGCGGTGGAAATCATTCATTGATATTGTTATCGAATGGTGACGTATTTGCAGCTGGCGATAATTCAAAGGGCCAGTGTGGTGTCAGTGGTGTCGAGACGCTAAAGAAGTTTATAAGGATAGAGGGGAAGTGGAAGGATTGCAGTGCGGGTTATGAATTTTCCGTGTTGGCGAGCATCGATGATGAGGTTTATTCATGTGGGTTTGGACTGAAGGGTGAGTTAGGGCAGGGTAATGGTGTCACTCAGAAAGGATTGAAGAAAGTTGATACTGAATTCAGTGGGCAAGTGGTCAGTGTTAAATCATGTTTAGATCATTCCGTATTGCTGCTATCTACCGGTGACTTATACGTCTGGGGTAATGGAAGAAATGGTAAATTGATTGAAGTTGAGAATAAGATATGGCAGCCTAAGCTAATTCAGATCTCAGATATTAAGGCAAACAAGATAGAAGTCGGAAGAGACTTTACATTGGTGAGTGATGGGAAGAAAGTCAAGTTGTATGGCAAAGACAGATATGCGATTGAGTCTCAAGTGCCTGCTGAGTTTGATGATTTCAAAACAATGTGGTCGTCACTCCATTTCAGGAAGGATGAAAAGATCATATCAATTGGAAATAACAGTCACTCCCAACTACTTTCCACTAAGAAACAAATTCCATTTGAAGAATTTGAGGTTGGTAGCGAACATGGGTTGATACTTTCTTCCAACACGGTCTATTCTTGGGGATGGGGAGAACATGGAAATTGTGGTAAGAAACTCACTGAACCAACAGCATTTGACCTCAGTGTGTTATTCGAACCACCTAATGGAGAGAATGTTATGAAATTACAAGGGGGTTGCGCTACAAGTTGGATCATAACTTCAACGAATTGAAAAATCATAAATTTGATCTAATTATATAGAGATGTCATGAACTATCTTTCCCATATTCATCTGTCGTATTGAAGACTGAAAATCTCAGCACGCGAAGATGGAAAATATGTAAAAAGTTCCTATTATTCTGGGACAATCGTATCGAATCATGAATCATTTCCTTAAAGAAGGATATCTATGACTTTCTTAAATCGTCCTCTTGAAATCGGTGTGATCTCAACGGTCTTGCCGGTCAATTGATTCGCAAGGCCATCATGGAATGCTTTCCATCGGTGAGATCAGGCGAGATATCAGCAACTATCTTATTAGATGTGTTGAGTTGATGTTGAAGAAAGTCAAAGTGCAAAAGTTTGAAAATTTTCAAGCTTTCCAGAACATTCGCGAAAGATAAACTCATCGGTTCGGGCCACACTCAGACTTATCGACATTTGTTTAAACTCTCCAGATTTTCTTTAAAAGACACACATACTTCATCAAATCACACACAAGACTTCTATCACTAGGTTAAAGACTAAGTCGACTATACAGAAACACTCGCAGCTCACAATATACCCAAGATGTTTGGATCAGTGTGCTCAGGAAGACCAGGTATGTGAACATTTGTTGTCAACGTGATACCATTAGGGCAATCATACTAACACCAGATACCAGTTCAAATGGCGGAACAAGTAGACACAAACAAATATGCAATTACAATAGAGAACGGACAGAAGGTGTCGCATGTCTGCATCTTTCTGCTGCCAAACATTGAACTAGACCCACAATTCCAGGCATTGATTTATTTCCAATTACCAAATCAAGACTTTAAATTATTTGGATCCATATCACAGGTTAAACCAAGTGCTATTTTCAAATTGAATAACAATAATAATAACTCACAGATCTTGGATGATATTGATATGGATAGTGATTCCAATAAGATCATTGATCCCGTGAATAATATCACTGTGGGGATCTCAATCGAGCCAGTTATTGAAGCAGAGAGATTATTGTTGGAACTGAAACAATCACAAGCTGCCAACGCTAATGGTTCTTCATTGGCTCTGGTTAATAGAAAGGCACCTGCTATTGGATCAGATCCTACCACCACTGCCATCCTTGCTGGTAAGATCGTCAAACATGCATACAATTATCTCACAGGGTTCATTGATGATGATGGTAAAGTCAGTATCAAGTTTTTTGATAGTTGGTGGGATAAATTCAGAACCAGACTACAGAATGATCCAAAGTTTTTGGATTCCCAGGATGCGGATTAGATAGAAAACAAAAATGTATTTTATGTATACAGAATTAATGACAATATGAGTTAATGTATGATCTATTATTATAGTTCATCAGCTAATGCCTTCCTCAGAGCATTTGGGTTACCGAAGACAACGTGTCTTGCCTCTAGGATTTTCTTGTGTAATGCATCATCCTCTACACCATTCTCATCCCTTTTGATTAATGATTTGCTGGAGACTCTGTTGGCTAACCACTCAAGGAACTCTGGTGAGACTTTGAAGTCCTTGTTTTCATTCTTCAACTCAACTAACTTATCAAAAATGTATTCTAACGAATGTTCATCAACGATTTCATTATTTCTGAATGAATCTTGTAAAGTCTTGAACAATTTTAAATCATCATTGGTACCTCTCTTTGTTAGACCAGATTTTTTAACATCATCCAAAATCTCTAAACTTCTAACTTTTGAATCTTCCTTCAAGTTCTTGAATTGATCTAGTAGAGCACCTTCACCATCAATAATATTGAACTTCTGAGATCCTTCTTCACTTTGAATCAAAGTGGAGATGACACCAAGGATTCTCTTCTGTAGAACTGAGTTCTTTTCTCTAGCTAGTAGTTGCAAGAATGTAGGTAATGTGGTATTAATATCAATGTTACCTAATGCTTTTTCGTTATGTCTGAGTGATTGTGCAATAATTCTTAAACTTGGCTCTTTCAAACTATCTTTCCCTGTCTCAATTATCTTCATTAACTTGTTGAAATAAGTTGGTTCTGTGATCAAGATACCATCTTTCAAATTATGTGAATGTTCAGTTAATGAGTCTAAACCCTCGCTCAAGTCTTTATCAGAGTTAGAGCTTAACAAAAGTTCCAAAGAATCATCAAGATCCAACTGGCTATGCGATCCAAATGCTTTCTTCATAGCTATCAAATCGACGTCCTCTTCGACATCTTCCTCGCTATAACTAACGATCTTATTCTTATCTTCTTCCACAACTTCGACAATCTCCTTTGATCTATCAACCATTCCTTTCTTCAATCCGCCTTCTGGCAACTTAGCAAACTTCTCACCGGTCTGCCAATCCAACTTAACGTCTAGTCCCTGTGGAATCTGTTGCCCTTCTCTAATAAGTCGGTACTCACCGGTTGGTTCAAATTCTAAAGGGTAGCAGTCAGAAGTGGACCCTTCTGCGCAAATGAGCCCATTCGAGTCTTGTTGGAAAGCTGGGGCACTGGATGCAGTCACAGTGAGACTCAGCACTATGGCTAGCAGGAGATTTCTGGATAAAAGCATCTATAACGAACGAAATGCGTTGTGTGGAAGTTCTAACAAAGTTCAGGTTTTGGACACGGTTTTATGTTTTTCGCAACGACATCTCATCGCATATTTTTCAAACTTGACACATTTCAATAACACGAAATGTTCTGGAAGGCTCTACGAAATCAGGATTCTAAACAATGGCTATTGTACAATCATATGAATTATATACTGCTCTAACACACTATTTCTTGATGGAATTCTGCGCGTTCTTGAAATCGGTGGATCTTTGTCTGATTCTAGGTTTCTTCACTCTGTTCTTACCGTTCTTGATACCACTGGCACCGTCACCTTTCTTAGCTCTGACACCTTCAACCACCTGTTGACCAACGGTGGCCCTGTCGGCTTTACCAAGAACACGTTTAGCTCTACCTAGCTTGGTTTTTTGTGCTTCTGACAAGTTTGGGTTGTTTCTTTGCTTTCTTCTGTCCTCTTTCTCTGCTGGTTTCTTCATTCTCTTAGATCTGCTGATTCTCAATTTTCTCTTCTTTTCACCAAGTTTCTTTTCATTTAGTAGTAAAGCCTTGGAGACACCAGTGAAATCTTTGAATTGGACATAACCAAAGCCCTTACCAACATTGGTTTTGGAATCTCTCACTATTCTAACGAATTCAATATCACCACAATCTTTAAAAATATTCCATAGTTCCTCCTCTTTCTCTTCAAAATCCATGTTACCAACAAAGATGGCTCTGTTGTTATCAATCTTAGCTGGATGGGAAACAGAATCAACTCTTAAATGCAGATTAGTGAATACTTCACCATTGGCAGCTAATGATTTTCTAGCATCGTCTTTGTTTTTGAAGACAATGTAAGCATTAACTGAATCTCTTGATGAATGTAATTTTTGTTGAACGAATGCAACTCTTCTAGGTAGTGCTTCTGCGAATGCAATGGATCTGAATCTGATGGAATCAATTTCACCAAATTCTAGGAATCTCTTCTTGAATGCTTTGTACTCTTTCTTGTTGATGATGACTGCTGATGCTAAGTTACCAACAAAGATGGTTCTTTCAGCTTTCTCAGTTTCATCTTCTTTGAAATCAATGGTTTTGGCCGCAGAAGCACTCTTTTCTTTCTTAGTGGATTCTTCATCCTCACTGTCACTATCATCGCTTTCTTCTTCCTTGCCTTTGGATTCTTCTTCCTCTTCTTCACCATCTAATATGTTTTCAAAATATTTGTTCTCTAGATCTTCATCTTCCTCATCATCTTCTGATCTCTTCTTCTTTTTTGGTTTTGGTTGTTCTTCTTCTTCTTCATCTTGTTCATCATTAACCTCACTTTCTTCTTCTTCACTTGCTTCTTCACCTTCTTTGGTTTCTTCAGTAGCTCTCTTTCTGCGTAGTTTCTTCACATTAACATTAACGACAGTTCTCTCTCCAATAGTTCTCTTAACAGGACCGGTGTTTTTGGTAGCAAACAATCCCTCCAATTTGGAGTCGGTTTTCACATCCGCAAATAACCCACCGATACCAGACATGATTCAATAATCTCTATAATTAATCGATCTTATCTCTCATAAAACTACCTCATCGCATGAAATCTGTACCAAAAAAATAAATTTACTATGAAAATTTTAGATTTCACGTGCTTTCCACGTGATCGCTAATCCTCTCTTTTTCTGCCCGCAAATTTCTTTTTGGAGTTTATCACAATAACAAACCCACCAAGTTTTGTGAAAGTTCCTTGTTTTACACTGGAAAGAAGTGATATTGTTGCCTAAGTCGGCGATTTGCACAATTGACATACGGGAATTACACAGGAGCTCGAAATCCGCCACTCAATACGGTTTTGCTTGAGCTACACCCCAAATTCTATCGAGACAGAAACTAGGACGTGCTTCGAAGAGAGGAAAAGGAACACATCCCAACAAGCTAACCCTAGAAGGTATCTCCATCTCAAACACACCCTGAAGATACTAAAGTGAGATTATACACTGTGCTGTCACCCACACCTGAAGGGCCACCTCTGATTTCCTATAAGATCCACCACGCCCATACTAGAAGTCCTTGAAACCATGGCAGATATTGCAACTGTCAACAAGGGTGAGTATCCTTTCAAACAGAAAATCAAGGACCCTCTGAACTTGTGCTGTGCTTATAAACACTTGAGTTCTCATTGTGCGCTACCCACTAGTCTCATGATTCCTTGCTCCAACGTCGCTCTTGAATACTAACTGACTTTTCCCACAGACAGGAACACCAGCATTTATAGTGATAACGGCAAGACATCACCATTATCAGATATACCCACGTCGTCACCATCACTTCTCAAATCCCAGAACAACAAAGACCCAAATAATACCCCAAATACTGCCGGTCCTCAATTTGATTCCATCAAGGGAAGCTACGGAGATTTCATAAGTACAGGAGAAAAAGAAAGATCAAAAAGTATAATAAGCGACGAGAGTTCAGACTTGAGTGATTTAGATTCTGAAGCAGAAACCGAGAGGATGTACAATGGTGAAGAGTCTCAATTGAAGAGATTATCCAAAGTTAGTGATGAAATGAATGATACACGTGAGACTGAAGATGATGGAGAAACCACACTCCAGGCGAAGAATGAAGAGAATCATGACGGTGAGTCCAATAACGCAGATGATAAGTTGATAAAAGATGAAGTCATTGATGAATTATCGAATCATAAGGATGAGAGTGAAGAAATTGGTGAACCAATGAACGATGAACAAATAAGTAGAGTCGTTGAGGATTTGAAGAAGGAGGAAAATGCTCAGGATGAAGAATTCAACGGCAAGAGAAAGTTGGAAGATGGTGAAGAAGACGAAGCTGAACCTGAGAAGGAAAATGAATCAGACCCCTCGAAGAGACAAAAGCTTGAGACAGATGTTGAACCAAAGGAAGAAGGACTAGCTGATGTTAAGGCCAGTACCGAGGAACCAGAAGATGTCCCAGCCAATGGTGAGGACGAAGGTGAAGCAGAAGATGAAGACGAAGAAAATGAAGTTGTCGTTGGAGCTGAAGAAGAAGATGAAGTACTGACGGAAGAGCAAAAGCTACAGAAGCAGAAGGAATTAGAGATCGAACTTCAGAAACAACAAGAGAGAAAAGAAGCATTAGATTTCCTTACTGAGATTGAAGTTGACTTTGCTCAACTGAGAGATAGATTATATGAGGACAAGATGGAAAGATTCAAGTCTGAACTATCAATGTGTTTGAATGGCTCACATCCTGAGTTGAAGACTGTTTATACCAAAATTGATTCACATAGAGAAGAAAAGACCAAGTTAGCTGAACTGGATAGAAAATACAAACTAGAGTGCATAGCAAGAAAGACACAAGCTCAAAGAACACAAGTTCATCAACAATTCTACAAACAGGTATTTGATGCAAAGAACCAACTATTGAAAGAAATCACTGAAGAATGGTACAAGATAAATAAAGAGAGAAGAACAATGGATTTACTCGTACCTGAATATTCATACAAGATTCCAGAATTCGCTGATGAATTGATACATCAAAGACACCAATTGAATTCAGAATTAAGCGTGTTAGTTGGTTTGAATCATTATTATGGTTTCCCAAAGGCTCCGCAATTGAAACCTGTTGAAGGAGATGAACTTGCCGATGATTTGAAAGCAATGAATATTCCACTATGACATCTGTATAAATACTAAGAAGCTAATGAAACGTAATGTAATTGTATTTATAAATGTAGTGCTTAGTTGGTCATAATTCTACGTCAATGGGAAGTAGCAAAAACAAGAACTCTTTCCCTTTAATTATCATTAAAATGGATTTTTTAGATTTATACAACAAACATATTCAATAAAAATAAAAGATGAACTCCTTATTTTAATGGAATGAAACGGTTTGATGAAACACCAGCTCTACCGTGTCTAACTGGAGTGTAAGTAATGGAGAATTCACCTAAGTAGTGACCAACCATTTCTGGTCTGATTTCAACTGGGTTGAAAACTTTACCGTTGTAAACAGCAACAACTGAACCAATCATTTCTGGGACAATAACCATGTTTCTTAAATGAGTTTTAACTGGGGCTGGTTTTTCATTTGGTTCGGTGGCTAATTTAGCAGCTCTTAATTTTTTGATTAAACCTAATGGTTTTTGGTTTAAGCCTCTTTGGAATCTTCTTCTAACTCTGGCATGAGCTAATTTGGCGAATTCTTCATTTTTCAATTCTAATAAATCTTTTAAGTCAACACCTCTGTAAGAGAATGATTTGAAAGTTCTGTTTTTTCTGGTGGCAGTAGCTGTAGTAAAATGTTAGTAATCTTTTTTAGTCGGTTGATTGTTGAATAGGTCAAGACAAGGTTAGAGAATATTGCTTGAAACTGAGTGTATAAGCTTTAGTGGTATAATCTATTGGATGTTTTTATGAAGATTCTGATATGCACTTGAGGTTCCTAATCACATAATTAAAAGTAGTGGTATTTGACACCAATGATAGTTTGATACGCATTATCCCTTGATAGTTTGATAAGTTGTCCACATGATGTTGATTTAAATTCATTAATCTGGTAATACTTGACACTCCAATAGTCTAATTCTCCGTTTCTGTTGCCAGCTGTATCTAGTCTCATATATATCGTCTAACTCTTGCCTCAACTTCATAGTATCACATACCGTCAGACATCTTGATCCAGTTTACTTGTGCTTGTACTAAACCTCTAAATGAAAATAACCGATTCCAACTTTTTTTACATTGAGTTTTTCACACTCTCAATTTTTTCAGAGTTGAATTTGTGTCCCGAACCAGGAGATTACCCACCCTCGTATTTAATTTCCAAGTTCCGAGGTAGAGTCCTTTGATTTTCAAAGTGCGTGTTTTCGCGAATTTGATTGTGTTTCGCCCCTGACACCCAGTCATTTTGTTAATTGTGACTGTGAGTTTGGAGAAACATCCAGACACCATGATAGAACCTGTTTGTTGCGGTGTTGGAAAAAAACTGAAAAGTTGGAATAATCGAAGTGCTTGAATAGAGGTTTGAAGTATCCAAGTAAATTACAAGTAAGTGGTGTCACCACGGGAAGTGCAGAGGTGTGGAATCATGAAGAGTGAATTAGTGCACGCGTCGTCAACAAAGGAACCACAACGAAAACGGAAGCTTTATCAGAGTCTTTATGATTTCAGTGAATATCAAAACGTTTTCCATATTATTATGACAGGAGAAGAATATCGTCGAACCATCAAAAGCACACACTTTAGATCATATCAGTGCAACGATCCATATGGTACCAGAGGTTAGAATATGATTAATTCAATCAGAGACAGGTCATGTCCATCCTCATCAATATTTTCTGGATCGATGCACTACCCACAAATCCCATAATCAAATTCCAATATACTAACATCTATATCAGTGTCTAAATACTTAGCTGCTTACTTATTATTAAACACTGCCGGTTCAACTCCATCCGCTGACAGCATCAAAACTGTTTTAGAATCAGTTGGTATTGAAGTTGAAGATGAACAAGTCTCAACTTTATTATCATCATTAGAAGGTAAAACCGTTGAAGAATTAATCGCCGAAGGTAACGAAAAATTAGCTTCTGTTCCAACTGGTGGTTCAGGTGCTGCTGCTTCAGGTGCTGCTGCTGGTGAAGCTTCTACTGAAGCTGCTGCCGAAGAAGAACAAGAAGAAGAAAAAGAAGAATCTGATGACGATATGGGATTCGGTTTATTCGATTAGATAAATTAAATTATTGATGCTTTTTCATGTATATGTTAATTTGTTGAGTTGTAATCTAATGATCATAAAGATAGATGAATGTAGGTCTTAATGAGCCTATGACAACTGACTCCCGGTCCTCTGCTATTTAGTATTTGGTAATCGGGTCGGATAATTTGTAAATGGTGAGCTGTTGAACCTCATAACCTTGCCTAATGAGGCGAAGTTGTATATCCGTGCCCTCAATTGGCAACGGCTTACAATCCATCTGGTGAAGGGTCTTGAGCCACATCTTTACTGGGGTTCGTGTCTTCGGGTCGCTGGTACCGTGTATAAAGTGCCATTCTGTGACACTTTCGAACGTTCGCAGTATTGAGACTATTTCGACCTTCTCCGCCTTTTTTTTCCTGTTCCAAAGTGCCACAAAACATCACCAAAAATGTGTCTAATTAATAATGCAAATCTCGAGCCATACGAACACAAAATCTCAACTTATTCGCAATTGCGCGTGGAAATTCTTTGATTTTAACTCGAGGAGTTGCATCTGTCTATAAAAGTTTCTGAAAGATCAGAATAGTTTCTTCCTTCAATAATCCCAATTCTCCATATTATCCTTATCAGTTACAATGTCCAACTACAATTTCCTCACAAAAGCAGTCCACGTCGGTTCTGAACCAGACAAAGCCACCGGTGCTGTCATCCCAGCCATCTCCTTGTCTACCACCTTCGCCCAAACCTACCCAGGTCAACCAATCGGTGAATTCGAATACTCCAGATCATCAAACCCAAACAGATCAAACTTCGAAACCGTGTTGGCCTCTTTAGAAAACGGTAAATATGGTTTGGCCTTCTCCTCAGGTTCAGCTGCCACTGCTACCATATTACAGAGTCTGGAAATTGGCTCCCATGTCGTCTCAGGTGGTGATGTCTACGGTGGTACTCACAGATACTTTACTAAAGTCGCTGACACTCATGGCGTCGAAACCACCTTCGTTGGTGATTTGACTGAACAATTATCTGCCAACATCAAAGAAAACACCAGATTAGTTTGGTTAGAAACTCCAAGTAACCCAACTTTGACCTTAACCGACATTGCGAAAGTCAGAGAAATCATCAATGCCTCATCAAACAAGAACATCATTTTAGTTGTTGATAACACTTTCTTGTCTCCATACATTTCAAACCCATTAGATCATGGTGCTGATATTGTTGTCCATTCAGCTACCAAATTCATCAATGGTCACTCTGATGTCGTCTTAGGTGTTGCTGTTACCAACAGTGAAGCCATCTATGAAAGATTAACATTCTTACAAAATGCCATTGGTGCCATTCCATCTCCATTTGATTCATGGTTAGCTCATAGAGGTGTCAAAACCTTAGGCTTAAGAGTCAAACAATCATCAACTAGTGCTTTAAAGATTGCCGAATTCTTAGAAAAATCACCAATAGTTGAATCTGTTAACTACCCAGGTTTACCAACCCATAAAAACCACGAAATTATCGCCAGACAACATCGTGATTCATTAGGTGGTGGTGTCATCTCATTCAGAGTCAAAGGTGATCAGTCAACCGCTGCTAAATTCACACAATCTACCAAATTGTTTACATTGGCTGAATCTTTAGGTGGTATCGAATCCTTGATCGAAGTCCCAGCCATTATGACCCACGCCGGTATCCCAGTCGAACAAAGAGAAAGCGTTGGTGTCTACGACAACTTGATCAGATTGAGTGTCGGTATCGAAGACACCGAAGACTTGATCGCTGATATCAAGCAAGCTTTAGAAGCCTCAAGAGCTGACTAATATCTTTCTGATAGCTGATAGCATGCTAGATAGAATCCATTCCTAATTAACGACCTGTACACTATTAAAAGTGACGTAGTAAACGGACCCCAAAGTGACACACCCAGGGCCCAGGCCAATCACAGCACTCGAATCTCACCAGCCTCCGAGATAATGGCTTCAAGCCACACAATGGCTCAGTTTTTGGCTTAACTATGTTTCCGGTCACGTGAAATCCTGTCAATGTATAATGAAAGATTCGAAATCTACAAGCAAGTGAAAAATTCTTGAATGAAGACATTTTGTGATTTTAAATACTTGCTGATACTCAGTACGATCATACAAAATGGCCACCAATATCACCTGGCATCAAAATTTGACTTACCAAGAGCGTAAGGACCTCACAAAACAATCCGGTGTTACTATCTGGTTGACTGGTTTAAGTGCTTCAGGTAAATCTACTATCGCATGTGCATTGGAACAATTTCTATTACAACATGGTGTCCCAGCTTACAGATTAGACGGTGACAACATCAGATTTGGTTTGAACAAGGATTTAGGATTCTCTGAAGCTGACAGAAACGAAAATATTAGAAGAATTTCTGAAGTTTCTAAATTATTCGCTGATTCCACTGCCGTTGCCATCACTTCATTCATCAGTCCTTATAAAATCGATAGAGAAAATGCTAGGAAATTACACGAAGAATCAGGTTTACCATTTGTTGAAGTCTTTGTTGATGTTCCATTAGAAGTTGCTGAACAAAGAGATCCAAAAGGTTTATACAAAAAGGCTAGACAAGGTATTATCAAAGATTTCACTGGTATTTCAGCTCCATATGAAGCTCCAGAAAAACCAGAAATTCATTTACACACTGATCAGTCTTCAGTTGAAGAAAGTGCTAAAATCATCATTGATTACTTGAAATCTAAAAACTACGTTACCATTTCTGAATAAACATTAGACCATTGATTGTGCTATTATTTATGTTAAACAACAGGAATAAAAAAGAAAACACGTAGGGAACTCTCGGAACAAAATAGAGCTAGCTTTTTCTAACCTCTCTTCAAACTATTCAATCTTGCTTGCAAATCATCATCACCATCACCACCTCCGATGGCCTGTGGAACTCTTTCACTGACTTCAACACCACCACTGGTCAGATCAGTTGGAGTATCTTTCAATTTAGTATTCAAATCAACACCAATTTCGTCCAAGACTTTATTAACAATTTCATCAGCTTCTTCATCTTCATCTAATTCATCACCCATAGCGTCGTCAATAGCATCATCCATCATTTCTTGTCTTTGATCCATAATATCGTTCTCTTTCTCAAAATCCATTGCAATTTTCTGTAATTGGGGCAAATTCATGGATTTGTTCATAGCACCTAGTAACCTTGTAGCATCTCTCATAGAAGTACTCATCTGGTCAGAACTTCTAACTGCTTGGATTCTTAATGAAATAGCTTGTAATTGAACTTTCATACTATTGAACTTCTCAATGGATTTTTTAGTACGAATAAGATCCTTAGCTTGAATCTTACACGCTCCGATCTGGCCATTCTTGGCTGATTTCTTGATGTCTACTATTAGTTTCTTCTCCTGTTGCTCCAACCTCACACGTTCTCTGTCTAATTCTCTTTGTGTTCTTTCAAGAGCTCTTTGGTTCTTTTAATGTTAGTTATCAAGTTCAATATTTATCTCAAATTCTAGTAAGAAAAAGGGGGTCTAGGGTAACGTACTTTTCTAAGACGCTCTTGAGGCGTAAGTCTCTTTCCGAATGCCCACTCAAACACTTGCATCGCTGTGAAGGAGAGTGTTCATTGTGGCGATCTTAATTATCGAAGTCGTTACTGAAGTGTCAATTTTAAAAAAGGGAATCTGAAACGTTACCCGGATCAGAGATAAGATTAGAGCATACAGGTAAGGTATAATAATTTACATCAATATGTGTATCTATTTCTGTTATCAAAAAGCATCTCAACATATATATCGTACCTATAAGGGAAACCAGCTGCTGAAGATGACAAAATATGTTCCCATTAACCATTAAACCGCCATTTTGTACTGGACAAAGTTTTCCCCATCGCAACAAACCCACTGTCTTACTAAGCATTATCGAAATGTTATTTTGTGGAACACAATAAAATCACTGTAATCTTCTCTATAATCACAGTTAAATCAGTGGCGAAAGTAGCTAATCTAACGCTAGCAGAGTTATATCACCAAACACGAACATGTCCAAATTGAACAGTTTGCGACTTCTGGAGTCATATTTGGAAGATCTTGAGTCCTTAGTTGAGGAGTCAAACAGATTGGCTGAGTTAGAAGTTGATACGGATGGTAATGACTATGAGCTAGATAAGAACCTAAAGAAGATCAAGAAGTTCCTTGAGAGAAATGATGATGGGTATGTTATAATTCAAATGTATGGAAGTTATGCAATTGTGTACTAACTAATAATAAAGTGAAGATTACGATGAACTGGTGGATCGTTGCAATGAGGTGTTGAATCAAGTAAAGACAATTGACATATCGGAGTTCCAATACCAAAGAAACATCCCAGTCAAACCAGAGCCACAATCAAAGAAATCGGTACGGTTTAATGAAACAATAGGATTTGAAGACACAACCCAGACTAGCTCCTCTTTCCAGCCATTCAAAGACGATGCTGATGATGAAGATGAGACTCTCAGAAATGAATTATTCTCAGATCTACCACAGGATGAACTTCAAGAAGAAAATGATATCACTGATACTTCTAATAAAGACATGTTCATTCAGCATCAACAACAATTATTGCAACAGGATCAGCACCTAGATTCTTTATCTCACAGTGTGAAAAGACAGCATGGTTTAAGTCTTGGTATCAATCAAGAGTTACAAGAACAGAATATCTTATTGGATGATTTAGAAGGTCAGTTGGATCATAATGACAAGAACTTATCTAGAGGTCAAAGAAGATTAGATTATTTCACTAAAAAGGCTAAAGAGAATGGACAGTGGTTAACCATCATAGTATTGATTATCATATTGGTATTATTGTTAATCATTTTGAAGTGAATGTAATGTTTGATGAATGAGTTATTGAGCTACTGTAGTGTTATAAAAAATGCATATGATATTAAGTGATTATATATAGGAAACCCCAACTGGGAAGATATGCGATAATGATGAAAACAAAAACAAGGAACAAAACAGGAAGATGGGCAAGATTCTAACAACTTCTCTTCTATAGCTTTCTCTTTCTTCGCATGAATAGAACAATAAATAACAAAAACAGGACCATATGAGAAGAATGTATGGGGAATATAATAACAACAATAGAACCATTATAAAAAAAGGAGGAAACAGAATGCAAAACAAATATACGAGTGGTAATGGATTAACAACAAAATATGCCAAACAAAAAAAAAGAGCAGATAAAACATGAAACGAAATAAAGGACAACACACAACACATGAACATGGAATAACAACAAACGAATATTGTTCTTGATTCAGAATCAGGATATCACCAATGTATGGAATTTGAAGGATACATTGGACTGGAACCAACACCATTGTTAGCCTGATCCATTCTTCTCATGGGACCAGGCGAACTGTACACCGTGTGACCGTGCTGTTGCTGATGAGATGGCTGGGGCGATAGGAACCCTTGATGACCACCATTGATTCTGACCCCACCGGTGATCTTGGTTGGAGTGGAGTATGGTGAGAGAGGCTGGCCTGGTAAGAGTTGATGTTGATGTGGTTTGATTGGTCTGAGATCCATCTGGTTCGGGTAGAACTCGAGGTCGTCCTCCAAGGAAAAGCTCTTTTTGGCGTTGAGTTTGTTTCTGGCTATCTGGGCTTCTCTATACTGGAGCTGCTGTCTCTGGAGCTGTTGTTGTTGGTGGCTCTGCTGCTGCTGCTGCTGCTGCTGCTGCTGCTGCTGCTGGGTCTGTGCATGGTTTGGGGCCTGTGAGGAGGAGCCGTTAGGCGTGGACTGTGGCTGCGGACGTGTCAACCTCTTAAGCTGCTCGCGGTGGAGAAAGCTCCGTTGCTGGTTCATTTGAGGCGGTCGTGTGTTGGGAACTGGCGTGTTTTCTGGTGCGCTTGTTTTTTCGATTTGGTGTTTTTTTGTGTGTAAAAGATTTTTTTGGTGATATTTTCTGGTACCTCATCTGTTTTCCATTGTTTGTGCGTTTTCGTGTGTTTGAGTCCACCAATCAATGCTGTTCAAAAGGGGATACGCACTGCTACGGCACGCAAAGAGACTCGGTTCCAGTAGGAAGAAGCCCGTGCAGCCCCTGGAACCAGCAAGAACCAGGTTCGCTCCCTCGCCAACGGGGTTTCTGCACTTGGGCTCCCTGAGAACTGCTCTTTACAACTACCTGCTTGCCAAATCCACAAATGGCCAGTTCCTGCTACGTTTGGAAGATACCGACCAGAAAAGACTGGTCGAGGGTGCTGAGAAGAACATCTACGACTCGCTTAAATGGTGTGGGTTGAACTGGGACGAGGGACCGGTTGTTGGTGGTGAGTTTGGGCCATATAGGCAGTCTGACAGATCCGAGATATATGCTGAACATATCAAGACATTGTTGGATAATGGCCATGCATATCGTTGTTTCTGTTCCAAGCATAGATTGGACTCATTGAGAGAATCTGCACAGAAGATGGTGCCTCCAACTACTGTTACCTATGATCGTGAGTGTGCTGGTATTCCCATAGAAGTGTCAGAAAAGAGATCCAAGACTGAAGCACACACAATCAGATTCAAATCTCCGGACCATTATCCTAAGTTTGCTGATCTGCTACATGGTGAATTAGACCTGCAACCACAGATCAATAAAGATGATATTCGTTATGATGATCAAGTCCTTATAAAGTCAGATGGTTTACCAACTTATCATTTCGCTAATGTTGTTGATGATCATTTGATGAAAATTACACATGTTGTTAGAGGTGAAGAATGGTTACCATCCACTCCAAAACATATCGCATTATATGATGCGTTTGGGTGGAAATCACCAGCGTTTGTTCATATTCCGTTATTGACTGGTTCAAAGGATAAGAAATTGAGTAAAAGATCTGGTGATATTGATGTCATGAATTTTGCAAAGAGAGGAATTTTACCTGAAGCTTTAGTAAACTTTGTTGCTCTGTTTGGCTGGTCTATCCCAAAGAATGCAAATTTGGATTCTGAGATCTTGAAACTAGATCAGTTGGAAAAATTGTTCAATATCAATGAATTGACCAAGGGTAATGCAAAAATTGATGATAAGAAATTACTGTTCTTCAATAAACACTACCTTCATGAAAGAATTGATAAAGACAACAAAGAGATCATTGACCAGGCTGAGGATATTCTTGCAAGATATAACATCGTCGTTGAGAAGATCATTCAATTATTGCATCTCACCAAGAACAACTTGTCAACAATTCATGATATCGAAACATTTGACTTCTTACTCAAACCAGTTGATTTCACCAATGACGAATCATCCCAGAAGTTCCACAACACTCCCAAAGAAAACCACATTCTTAATGCTTCCCGAATCCTCAATCACTTCACAACGTCACATTCATTGTCAAACTTAGACTCATCCATTGATTCAATATCAGATTCTCATTCTAAAAAGGACATCTTTGGATCATTGAGGTTTGCGTTAACTGGTAATAAACCAGGTTTGAAGATTCCTGCTATTGTTGAATTCCTTGGAGTTGATGAGTCGTTGACAAGAGTCAAATCAGCTATTGAATACCTAGAAAGTTTGGATTTCAGATGATATAATAATGAGAGAACTTTGTAAATAGATATTATAGATTTAAATTATATGCGGTGTTGTGCGCTAATTACTGAACCCTTATTTGTACAATATTTGTTCTGCGCCGTCGGCTCTGCGAATTACCAAAAAATGAGAGTCTTTACTTTTGAGATTTTAAGTTTAATTGAAGCCCATCTTGTGCCCATTTGAATGCAATTTGGCACCGTTTTTTATTTATTTAGATTTAGCTCTAATGATACTGGTGGGTTGTCGACGTCGTTTCATTGGAGCCCGTAATGAAGATTTTAAATTTGATTACGTACCAAATTGATAGCGTCGAATTGATGCGTTTCAAGCTGAAAAAGCCGACCCAGGGGATCACAATAGAAGGACGAGCTCGAACTAGCTGTATCCCGTATCATGGAAATTTTGATAAATGGTAGCTTCGGGTGCATTTCCGTTACTAGTTACTGACAAAGTATTTAAACAACAAATTCGACATCTTTATTAATACATTAAAAACAATTCATAAATAAGCACTAGTGGCACCTAATGCTAAGTAATCTGGGTTTTGAACAGGATTTGGAGTCCAAGGACCAGCCATGATACAATGAATTCTCATATTCTTAGCATAGTGCAATCCAGTTAACAGTTTTGGAGTGATTAAAAAGTATTGGGAAGTATGTTCCAAACAAGCAGTTTCAACCATATGTTTATGAACAATTCTTTCATTTCTTTCATCCATACCTTGATTAATTTCATCAACTGCTCGAAATGGAGAGTTTGTTGATTCCTGCATTGAAATCATGTAATAAACGGTAGATACGGCACGTTCACCACCTGACTGAGTATGTGAGTCAAGTACTTTGAAATCAGATTCTTCACGGAACTTAACTAAGATTTCTAACCTCCAATCTTGATATCTTTCATTTCTTGCAATTCTGACATCACCAGCAATCCCAACAGTTGGGAAAATAGACGAGAATTTCTGTGAAATCTTGGAAACTAATTCGGATAATTTTGGTTCCCACTCATGATGTATCTTATTCATTGATGCGTTTAAATCATTTAATAATTCGTCATATTCATCAATTTCAATTTGTAAGTTCTTCAAATTCTGCTTTAATTTTTCAAAGTTTTGAACTGATGAACCTGATGAATTTCCTAATAGTTTCAACTTGGCTTTTAAAGAATCAATCATATCAAGGACCGCAGTTTCAGTGAATTTGTCTGCTGCATTGTATTTCACAATCAACTCACTCAATTGATCTCTGGTTTCAGGTGAAAATCTAGCAGTTTCTGCTTTCAATTGACCCTTCAAATCATCGTTCTTGAATTCATTCAATCTTCTTTTAGCATTCTGGTACTCTTGTTCTAATTTATTTTTAGTATCTTGGAAATTCTTTGTTAATTTCTTGATTGTAATTCTCTTGTTCTCAGACTCAAATTTCTTGACATTCAAAATCGTCACACTTTGTGCTAATTGATTATAATCACTTTGAATTGATGCCATTTCTGTTAAGATTTTCAATTTATCTAATAGAACAACTTTGATCCTTCTTTCATTCTTGATGATTTCTCTGGTATAATCCTTTTGAGAATCTTCTTCCAACGTTTTACACTTTTCTTGTAATGAACTTATCTTTTGGTTCAATTTTTCACGTTCTCTTTTAAGGCCATTAGCCTGCCTCACGAAAGAATTACGTTGATCTAATTCTGCCTCCAATTGAGCCAATTGTTCATTCAAGCCTCTGACTTCTTCTCTCAGTGGTTCCAATTGTTCTTCTAATACAGAAAATTCAGTTCTGGAATCATTGATCTGACGAGTCAATTGTTGTTTTCTTTCTTCAGTTAAACCACCTATTGAAAAAAGCGCAGAGGTACTTCTGATTGAAGAAGTTTTGATGATGATTTGTCTGGAACCATATCTGGACATTTGAAAATTGTATAAAGTATCACCAGCAAAGAATTTTCTGAATAATGGTTGACCATCATTGTTTCTGTAGGTGGTTAAATAGTTGACTTGTTCTTTAGACAATGGACGCCTTGAAACAGGAACATCATGAATGAAACTTTCTTCTGATAACATTTGAATAACTGGACCAGGACCAATCAAGAAATCTTTCAAATAGCCTTCAAAACCAAGTTTATTCAATTCTTCAGTGGATAGTCTAGGACTTAATCTTCTTCCAGATAACTTTCTGAATGAAACATTGATACGTTTTCTATCAAAAAATTCTTCAGAGACAGCCTTGTATGCTTCTTGAGTGGAACAAGTAAATGCCAATGAAGTGTGGAAATCCAATAAAGCATCCAAATATAACGCACATTCTTTATTCTGTGAAGTAACAGTTAAACAAGGTGGTTCAAAGACTTCATGTCTTAAACTCTTCAAATCAGAACGTAAGATCTGAACACCTGTCTTGGTTTGTTGATACCTTCTGTCATTACCAAGAACATGTAATCTATCATTCGTCTTCAGGTCATTCTGGAGTTTAGTTATCCTTTGTTGGACCCTCTGCATTCCAAATTTTGCTTCATCTAAGTTACCTTTTTTATTGACTAGTTTAGTAGACAAATTAGTTTGCCTGTCATGTATCTCATCTGCTTCTGCTCTTGTAGTAGCCAATTCATCTCCATCAAATTCTTGTAAGTTCTCTCTTCTTGATAAGTATTCTTCTAAATGACTTTTGTATTTTTGTAGCTCTTTTAACTTGTTTTGTTTACGGACTTGAAATTCTTCATTCTTTGCCTTCAGTTGTTCTCTGTGGTTATCAAGTTCTTTGATTTTATCAGCGTATCTTTGAAGCTGTTTATTCAATTGATCCAATTTCTTATTGTCATCATGAAGCAAATTTGCAAAATCTTGGATTTCTTCATCAAATGTATTCACAGCATTTAAGAAAGGATTGATTCTTTCCTTATATTGCTCTAAACGTGCTTTGATTTTATCTTTTTCTTTCTTCAACTTTTCCATTTCCTTTTTCATGTCTTGGACCCTGGCGTAAAGAACCAATTTCTCATGAAGCTTCAATTCATCCTCTCTTCTTTGAAACTCTTCATATTTCTTAGCTTCAGCCTCATATTCATCTTTCTTCTTTTCCAGAGACGCTCTATTGACTTTCTTCGCTTCATTCTGTTTCATCAGTTCCACTTTTTGATTATCCTTATTGATCAATTCTTCATGTTGTTTCAACAACTTTAAATCAATTGCTCTTTGGGTTTCCAATAACAACTCCTTTGGTGATAATTTAGCGAAATCAGCGACTTTTTCTTGTGGTAAGAATTGACATAGGTTATCCAATTGAATATTGAAAGTAGATAAGAGAGCTTTAACTCTTGATTCGTTTGATGGCTTACCATTAACGTGCCAATCAGACTTATTGTTCAGATAAATTTCTCTAGCAATCATGATATTCGGTTCATTCCCATGGTTTTTCAAAGTCACTTCAATCAAACCACTTTCTTCACCATTCTTGATGAAATTGGCAATAGTTTTCTGACGACCCAATAACTGTGGAGAACCAGCTAAACCTAAACATAAGGCACAGACAAAGGTGGATTTACCAGTACCATTTGGACCAATAATCATATTCAATGAAGGGGACAACACGAACTCAGTGGTGGCATAAGTAACGAAGTTCTTGACTTTGATCTTGATGATGGACCCATCTGCAAATGCACTGAAGTCCTCTTCTTTCAGGGTCTTTCTGCGCTTGGTGGCACCATTGGATTGGCTAAAGAACTCACTCCCAAAGTGGTTGAGGTTCACTGTGCGTCCAACGGGAGCCATGCTGGTGTTAGAGTTAGCTCTCGGTGACTTTTTGTTGTCTGTGAAGTGTGAAGTTCGTGCATTTCATTTTTCACGCGTCGCGATTTTTAGTGTCAACTTGTGTCAGAATCCTGGACCTGAACCATCGGACCTAACTATGACTCGGATTTGTGCACTTGATCACTGCATAGATATGTTTCAGATTTAGTTAGATATTACCTATTTCAGAACAATGAAACATGAAGCCTCAAGTTCTCATTGACATTGCCCAAAGGAGTAACTAATGGTTAATCATTTAATACACAATAACAACGCTGTTCTCGAAAACTTACTGTATTTCCGAGAATATCTCACACTTGCAACACAAAAATTCATTTCTCATATATATAGCTACTGGTTCCTAGCAGCGTCTTAAGAATTCAAAAACTGTCGCTGTTACTGTTTACCTCATAAGACCCCATATGCCACCTACAGCTCTCCAGCCCGCTAAAGCAAAACCTGTAAGTAGAAATATCTAAGTACGTATTTAGAAGACCTTCGTCAATCACAAGTTCAAGTCAAAAGAATGATTGTTTGTCACAACCTAAAGCAGCATCTGATAACGGGTGTGAATGCTGAAGTTGGTTTTGTATAAACTTAGAAGAATATCGCAAGTTTTCATTGCGTGTTCGTTGAAATCCTCCACAGTGAAAATGAACCAAAGCTTTTTGAAAGTTTCCTTCAAATATGAGTAAACAAATTCAGCCGTCATCTCTTCAAGATTCAAGCCAGCCAATAATTCAACTTTCTCAAAGTCTATAACAGTGACCTGAGGGACATCATCCTCACCAATGTTCACTATAATGTTACCACGATGAATATCACAGTGAATTATACCAAACACGTCAACTAGGACTCGAAACTGAAATAAGGCAGCTTCAATAATTCTTTCCTGTTGTTCTAAAGAAGTGGACCCTCTATAGTTATCCTCCATGTACACTGTGGCAATAAACCGGCAATAAGGGGTGATCATAGTATCACGATCAGATTTCTTGATTTGATTTAGCTCAAATTTCCCATAACAGAGTCCAAGTTTGGAGTAATTAAACCTATTAGCATAATAAGAATTCACTTGCCTATTTGCACTTAACATTTTGTAGCACTTCAATTCGGTATCATACCTAGCGAATGCACCATCGTCAAAAGTTGATCTGAACTTATTGAGATAACCTAATATGGGACCATAAAATTCTGGCATATTCCATTTTTCTTCATCACCCTCCATATCTCCTAATGTATTGAACACTTTGATCACACAACGTGTACTGTCAGCGTCAGTATCTTTGGCATACCTAGTTAGCTGGTTCTTGAAGTTTTCTGTAATACCCCAGCCACTAGATTCTAGTTCATTGATTGGTGTGGTAATTTTGAAAACACAAGACTTGAGAGATTTGCTCTCTCTCAAAAATTCTTCTCCGTCGTCGATGTTCAACTGCTTTGAAAAACTCTTATCATCAACTTGATCAGATGGAATATCAATCCTTAGAGAGATCTCTTGGAACTCAAAATTAGAAGTGGTGGCTGTTGATGTATTCATATGGACATCTAGCTGCTGTGATCCTTCAGTTTTTTTGGCATTATCCCAAGGATCCGAGTCCCCTATAACTGAAAGATGGTATGGTTCCATGACGTGGGGAGACAAAACATCAGACATAGTCTCATCAGAGTTGGAGATATTTCCAGCACTTTTAGTGACCATAGTGTTCTGGTCGATTGTAGCTGTTGCGTCATTGTTTGTTTTCTTCTTCTCACTGTCTGGTCTGTTCTTTTTCCAGTTTTCATAGCGTTCGGATTTTCTATCTTTCGAAAGCAGTATCTTGACATTAGCTAGTGCATTTATCTTTCTGTTAAGGTAATCATCATCATCGTCATCATCATCTTCATCACCTTCGCCATTATTATTGGATCCTGAATCATTAAACCATCTGAGCATACTTTCGTATCCCGTGTTCTCTTGAGTACTCTAGATTTCCCAATTGTGGTTATTGCGTTCTTGACGAACCCACTGAGTATTATTGCATGTGAGGTGATATTCTTGGATGATAGTTTATGATTCTCTGCAATGATAATATGTAATTTACTCAATATCTCTTCTTTACAAGCACCTGGTTCAATTGTCCTCCTGTGCAATCAGATTGGACTTGAGTCCATCTAATATATCCTTCTTTGAAATATTTGGCATAGTTTCTATTAATGGATCTAAATCTAAATGAAACTCCATAATTGAATCACCATCGTACAATTTGACTTTCTCATTGCTTAAAAGAGAATCTGGAATAATAACGTATGTAAATAGTTGATGTAGCAAGTCTCTGATATAGTTGGCTATACCTGATTTAGTATTGGAACTACCTGCACTTTGAAGTGAATGCATTGCATGTTCCAACTTCTCTCTGAGTTCTGTTACCCTAATCTTCTTTAATTCAATGATGTCAACGACCTCCAATTTTTCTGTATGACACTTTGAAAATGCAGCAACAAACTCATCAATCGAGTCAGGAGTCTCGAGTACCTTGATTTGAACAGCCAACGAAATATCTGGTCTAATAGTAAGTTGTTTCAACCGGCCAGTGGGATTGCCATTCTTCAGTTCAGGGGCAACCAACAAGCTGCAGTCTAAAGGTTTTTCTTCTAGAACCTGAACCTTGGAGATATAACACCCAAATAACTCAGCCATCTTGGAAGCTCCTTTAATATCTAGATCACAATCTGATTCTTCCATGTTGAGCCCATTACGACCAATGGCACTGATATCAAGTCGTTTCAACCAAGACAGACTTGCACTTCCAAAACCTGCGGTAGCAGTTCTCACCATCAGCTGTAAGCTTGCCGTAACTTCAGTCATTTCTTGCAAGTTTTCCATAACGTTCGATAAGGTTTGGAACATAGCACTTCCCATGGTGATTGTGGACACATGTTTTTTGAGGTCTGCCTTTCTATGATTACCATACCTGCCATTCACATTGATACTTCCTGCTAATCTTTCATGATTTGCAAGATTTGGGATGTTTATATCAATCTCGTGATTCTGTATGATAAAACTAAACCATACCAACGTAGTATCTAACATCTTTTGAGTGAATTCAAGCATGAGTTTGATGACATTGTTCTTCCCTTCAACCTCCGTAAATGTCTGTGTCGTTGTAGAAGCAACTGATTTTAACATAGTATGAAAATCAACAATAACAACTTCTTGGAACAAATAGAAGGACCTAATGTCTTCACTGTAATCAATTCTGGTTGCTTCTGATGACTTGAAACAAAACCTATCCTCCAGTCTATCAATTAGATGATGTGCCTCTGTTAGAGTACTTGCCCTAACTTTAGGCGAGTCTCTTTCAATGTCGGTAAAGGAGGCTAACAAATAGAACATGATAAGACAGCTTAAGAAAGGAGCAGCTTCAGCCTCGAGAAGTGTTGAGGGAATATCAAATGCAATAGGAGTTGCACAATTGGAATCCTCGTTTCCCGATGGCTGATCAAACCAGTGACTGACATCATCACCAATCCGCGTGATGTAACTGGTAACGAACTTTAGCATTCTTGGTGAGAACATCTCTCTCTTCATCAGATCAGGAAACTCTCTCAAGTCTAGCGCACGAAGACATGCCCTGAACTTCTTCCGAATAAGTGACATCTGCTTCCAGCAGTCCTCATCAGAGGTATTGGCAGAAATTGGAATGAACTCTTACGACATTGCAGCTGAGTGGCCTATGAACCGTTGTGTTTCAAGAATCAATTCTGTGGAGCCACTTCAATTTCTTTATTTTTTTCCCTTTTGTGTCAGAATAAGCTGTACTTATACACATTCGTCAATTCCGGTCTGTTGGCGGACTTTCGGTCCTGTCCTGATAATCATCGACTTTCACTCTGAAATAATAGCCCTTGTAGAAATGACCACTTACTCAATCATACTCATCAAAATGCCTCCAAAATCCGGAAGAGGCAGAGGAGGTAGACGAGGTAGAGGACGTGGAAGAGGTTTTGGGAAAAGAGCCGACGGTGCCACGTCTGATATTGAAGAAGATATGCCACCTGCACCACCTCCAAGACCATTCACTGAGATGGAAGGACTTCCTGTCTCTGTGGACGAACCCGAGTATAATTTATTGAATAATGCGTTGTCGTTGAAAGACAGCGCTGTGTTATATTCTTCTTTGATGAAGTCAAGAAAGGCATACACCAGTGGGAATCTGTTTGAGTTGTATTGGTCAAAAGCTAGAAACAAAGCAGACAACGAGACAAGTGCAAGAGATAAGATGAATAAGCTGTGCGACTGTTCATTGGATGCTGGTCCTCATAGTTTTGATGTGAGGTTCTTTATTTTGAAAGATGATGAGATTGAGAAAAAGAGAGAAAAAGACAAGAATCTGAAGAAGGAGAAGAGGTTGGCTAATAAGAGGCTTAGAGAAGAGAAGATGAAAGCCAGGGAATTGAAGCTACAGAATAAGGCCTTGTCCAATGATCCAAATGCTACTGCTGGTTCTTCAACTGTGGATGTTAGCAATACCAGCGAAGTGAAACAGGAAGACCAAGACAATAATGATGCTAATGAAAATGATGATAATGAAAGTGAAAGTGATGATAGTGATGATGAAAACAAGAGCACGGTTCAAAGTCGAGACGCTACTCCACAAGTGGAAGAGACGCCGCCTCATTTACAGGAAGAGAAACAGAAGCAAGAAACTCAGGAACCTTCTGAAGAGGAACAGAATCTTTCGAAGGAATCCGACTCCAAAGAAGAACCAACCAAAGAAGACCAGAAGGAAACTCCAAAGAAACCATTACCACCATTACAAATTCAGAGATCAATATCACCATCTGCACCATCAAAACCTACAACTGAAACGCAGTCCTCATCAACAGCCACCCAGCCTCCATCTAAAGCAGCTGCTCCTAAACCAAAACCATCAGATCCAATGCAAACTCCCGAAAGTCAAATGATGATTGCCAACTTGAATGCAATTGCAAGAATTGATCCTTCATTGAATGCATTAATGAAAATAGTCGCTACTGGTTCAGCTAATCCTGAACAAATCCGTGAGTTCCAAGGATACATTCAACGTGCTAAGGCAATGGGTCCATCTACTAGCTTCAGACAGAATTTCCCAAATTATGGAACTGGCTCCACGAATACTGTGAAACAGAAGACAACTGCTATGCCACCACTGCCACCAAGAGTGAAGAAGATTAAACCACCAAAAGAGAAACAGTTGACTACTTTTCAGGAGTTGTATGTCAATGGCGCTGATTTAGTGTTTGAGTTTCATGAGAATCCTAATGTTAGATATAATTTACCAAAGGATTGTGTTGTTGAGAAAGTTGCAGAGGGAGAATTTCTGATATCGTTTTTGGTTGTTCATAATCAGGAAGAGATCAACAAATTCTTGGAAAGAAAAAGAGTGAGGATGGAGAAGCAAGCAAGTAAGGAAAAAGCCAAGTTGGAAAAGGAAGAAAAGGAGAAACAGAAGGAGAAAGAAACTAGTGTGAAACAGGAAAAATCAGGAAATGAAGAGAATGTTAGAAGATCTACACGCTCTAAGAGTGATGATCATGAGAAAATCAAAACAGAAATACCTGTTGAAACGAAGCCACCCGCTGCAGCTCTCAATAAAGATGAACCACAGGAACCAATTCCTTATTTCACGGCAATGAGTTTCAAATTGACCAGTGTTGCGGAAAGATATGATTCTATTTTCATTAATAGTTTCAACAAGTATGAAGAAGTTAAGGCTACAATGGAGAAGATTCTACAGGAAGGTGTCAGAGTCTCCAAATATTTCATCTGGTACTCTGTTGATGCTTATAAAGATGAGGCATTGGCTGAAAATCTAAGAAATGAGCTATACCTTGTTGAAAACCCACCAAAGGGTAAGTACAAGAAAAGAGGCAGACCCGCTGCTGACGATGCTACCACTACAAAGAGAGTCAAAGTTTAGAAGGTCATCATCTTGTATTTATTAATCATGAACTGTATTGTATAGAGAATCCATACTTTTGAATATCAGGAACATGAGATTTCAAATGTAGATTCATACCAGTAGACACTAAAAAATCTTTAAATTTCCCTTCCCATGCCACTTTCACGTTTTGTGAATTCAAGTCAGTGCTTAGTTTGATGACACTGGAGAAATCAGTATCGTGTATTAGACTTTCGAAGGCCTCAACGACACTTTCTTTCCCATCTTCTAAATGTTTGGTAAATGGTGGTATAGTTGGATCAATCTTCTTTAATGGTGACTGAAAATCTTTGAATTTGAACAATTCACAACCAAATGATAAATTAGAGTCATACGAGTATAGGTTGAAATCATATCTTGATGAAAATGTGGAGTTTATACTTGTCTTCACTGAGTATGTGGATGAGACATGACCTAATATTGGATTGAATGCCATTGTCATGGTCAGTGGTTTGCCTGTGTATGTTGACTGCGTTGAGTATCTTAATGCTGTTGATAAACCAGGACTCATATTCAGAGCACCATACCAGATCTCGGTTCCTAATGATAAGGATGAATTGTTGTATAATGCAGTATTCAGTCTTTCAGCACCTTGTTTGAAACTGTATAGACATCTAAATCCGAATAGTGCCTCATTGGTAGAAAAGATGTACTCACTAGACAACTTTCTTCCAAAGTTCTGTAAATAGAACGTCATCGTCCCATTGTTCTTCAAGCGATCATTGCTGATACATTTCACCAACAATTGCAAACTTGGAGTCATCCTCTTTATTACCATGGCCTCTAGGGCAGACTGAGGGAAGTACATCCTTCCATAGTACAACGAGTGTGCCTTGAATTCATGGTCCCTAGGAACGAGATGCTGATCCTGAAACGACGGCCGTATGATCCTGTAACCGGAGATGGCGTCCTGGAGGGAGATGTCATGACTTCCCTGGACCGTGTCTAGCGGTACAGATGAGGACAAGTAAGCCAATGAACCATTGATTGACACACTATTGGAAAGCGTGAGTTGAGTGGCTGTGTGTGGTGACGATTTGGACGCCACCTGGAACTTGATATCGGAGAGAACAGGGAAGTCGATGAGTGCTGGTGCTGTGTGTTAGTACCTGTTTGTTGATATCTGGATTGTAGGCAAAGGGTACGCACTTTCCGACGTGGCGAGGATGTTCTCGTAGGACGACTCCGTGTTCCAGGCGGTGGCATGGTAAAATGACGTGAGAACGTAGTCCATGAACTCGTGCATTGAAGGGGCAGTGGACAGGGGTTCCTTCTAGGGCGGTGGTAGTCTGTGCCTAGGATTTCGTTGTTCGGTCGTAGTTTCAAAAAAAAGATCGAAAGGTCTTCGGAAATCAAATTTGCCAACAAAAGACAACCAAATTCCTTCCACAGTTCACCACCAGCACCAACAGAATGAGCCAGGAAGAGCTCAAAGTGAACACTCCGCCACTACAGCCCTTCAATTTTGAGAGAGACTTCTCGAAGTCACCAAGGATACAGCCGAAATCTCCTAATTTCAGCCCTTTGGATATTAACATTATCATTGGGAATGAGGACGTCGATGTTGATGATCTGAGCAGAGATGCCACATCCTCTCCATCACCTTTACTTCTTCCAGCCACGGAGATCACGCCCATTACTTCAAGAGACGACGAAGCTGCGATCTTTTCGGACTCAGATGGTGGTTCTCAATACAGTGGAATGACCAGTCCCTTGAATGAAAGCGGCTACAAAAGTGATAATAGGGGAAGAGCTGGTAGAAGAAGAAGATCAGACTCCAGTGATCAAAGCAGTCGGAGATCACTCAGATCAACAAGTGCACAGAGAGAGAAAATCCCACAAACCACCAAGATCTTTAGAAATTTGCTTATATTGGAAGAAAGTCTTCGTCAACAATCCAAAGATCAAAGAATATTGAGAAGAAAGTTCACTTCGTTCTTAGCTATTTTGGCTGGGTTGGAGGTCTCCACGATATACGTTTTGTATTTCAGCAGCATACCTCCTTCTTCATTCATGAAGATTTGTCTTCAGTTTTTGGTCCTTTCTATTGCAGTCACATTGACCTTGTTCCATCTATCTGGCGAATACCGTCGTACTATTATAATACCCAGAAAGTTCTTCAGTTCTACTAATAAGGGCTTGAGACAATTGAACCTGAGATTGGTTAAAGTTAAAGCTCCATTATCTGATTCTTTCATTGATTATTGGAGAACAATAATAAGAAACATTGTTGCAATTTGGCTATTTTCATTACAACCATTGCAGAACTTCCAAGTAGCCATTTGGTGGATCAAGAAACTCAAGGATTTAGAAATGAGTGCACAACCAAGGATAGGTGCCACTGATGTCAAATTAGTTTTGAATCCAAGAGCTTTCAATTCAGACATTCGTGAGGCTTGGGAATTATACAGAGATGAATTCTGGGCTAGGGAGGGATCCAAGAGGAGACACAATAGAGAAGAGGAGATTGCAAATAAGAATGTCCTTGATAAATCTAAATTAGTGGAGAAGCATAGACAGCAGAGAAGAGAGAGAAGAAGAAGTAAAATTGGCCAGGATTCTAATCAAGAGAGACCGGATTCTCGTTCTTTGAAGTGATGAAAGAGATTTATTTAATAGGGAGGTACATAATGAATTTGATGAATTGAACAAATACAACTGATCGTAGTACCGTAGCTTAGAAGCACATAATGAAGCATGTCAGTTGTAAACTTTTCTTGACCTATGATCAATGAACTGAGATCTAAAAGTAATTTTGGTAGGAGCCGCAATCGGGTTTAGGAAAAAAGTGTGGATTTTTCACTTTATCGAGGCCACTTTGGTAGTTATAGCTCCAACATAACCAATATCTGCGGTATTTGAAGGCTACTTTTTTGATTGTATCACCACAATGTTCAAAATTCTTCCCACAGTGGCTTTCAAACGTGGCATTACAAGTTCTGGATGGCTACGATCGACTCAACGGAGCTTTGGACTGACACCTTTTATTCGTCAATTATCAACCAGATCGAATACTTCAAGATCTCTAACATTCACCAGTAATAAGAGTATCCTTGCTGGTAGATTCTTCACCAATAGACTTATATCGACATCCAATGTCTTACAACAAAAAAGCACACCACCAAAGCAGGACTTCACTATGCCAGGTGCACCTCAGACTAAAAAAGAAATAGCTGCCGCTGTTGCGAAGGAAGAGAAATTATCACAATTGAGAATCATTAAGGATTTGCTATCATACCTTTGGCCAAAGAACAAACTGTCTTTTAAGATAAGAGTCTTGATCGCATTGTCGTTCTTGATTTTGTCTAAGTTATTAAATGTTCAAGTTCCTTTCTTTTTCAAATCAATCATTGATGGTATGAATATCGATTGGACTGATGAAGTCGGAACATTAGCTACAATCATTGGTGGTACTATCTTAGCTTATGGTGGTGCTAGATTTGGTGCTGTTTTGTTCGGTGAATTAAGAAACGCAATCTTTGCCACGGTTGCCCAATCAGCAATTAGAAAAGTCGCACATAATACGTTTAGACATTTGTTGGATATGGATTTGGGATTCCATTTGTCAAGACAGACAGGTGGGTTGACTAGAGCTATTGATAGAGGTACTAAAGGGATTTCATATGTGTTGACTGCGATGGTGTTCCATATCTTGCCAATTACGTTTGAGATCTCTGTCGTTTCTGGTATTTTGACATATAATTATGGGTCCCAGTTTGCTGCAGTTACTTTATTGACAATGATTGCATATTCTATTTTTACAATTAGAACCACTGCTTGGAGAACTGGTTTTAGAAGACAAGCTAATAAGGCCGACAATGAAGCAGCCTCTGTTGCATTGGATTCATTGATCAATTTTGAAAGTGTCAAATACTTCAATAATGAAAATTATCAAGCCATGAAATATGATAATGCGTTGAAGAAATATCAAGATTCATCGATTAAGATCGCTACTTCGTTGGCTTTCTTGAATGGTGGTCAGAATTTGATCTTTACTAGTGCATTGACTGCAATGATGTATATGGCTGCCAATGGTGTTGCTACTGGGTCTTTAACTGTTGGTGATTTAGTCTTAATTAATCAATTGGTTTTCCAATTGTCTGTTCCTTTGAACTTTTTGGGTTCTGTCTATAGGGAATTGAAACAAAGTTTATTGGATATGGAAACACTATTTACATTGCAAAAGAATAGAATCTTGATTCAAAACAAACCAGACGCTAAACAATTACAATTAACCAAGGGTGAAATCAGATTTGAAAATGTTACTTTCGGTTATCATCCAGATCGTCCTATTTTAAGAAATGCAAGTTTTGTGATCCCAGGTGGTCAAAAGATTGCTATTGTTGGTCCTTCTGGTAGTGGTAAATCCACTGTTTTAAGGTTAGTTTTCAGATTCTATGATATTCAATCTGGTAGAATCTTGATTGATGGTCAAGATATTCGTGATGTTGATTTGGATTCTTTGAGAAAGACCATCGGTGTTGTTCCTCAAGATACTCCCTTGTTCAATGAGACTATTTTGGAGAATGTCAGATATGGTAACTTACAAGCATCAGATGAAGAGGTTATGAAAGTTATTAGTGAAGCTAAACTGGATAAATTGATTAAGGATTTACCTGATGGATTGAACACTATTGTCGGTGAAAGAGGTATGATGATTTCAGGTGGGGAGAAACAGAGATTAGCCATTGCTAGATTATTATTGAAGAGAGCACCAATCACGTTCTTTGATGAAGCCACTTCAGCATTAGATACACATACCGAACAATCATTATTGAAGACCATTAGAACCATCTTTAGAGAGACCTCAAATACCAATATTTCCATTGCTCATAGACTGAGAACAGTTGCTGATTCAGACAAGATTATCGTTTTAGAGAAAGGCACTGTTAAGGAGGAGGGTGATCATCAATCATTATTGAGAAATCCTGATTCATTGTACGCTGAATTATGGAATATTCAAGAGAATCTGGATCTTGATGAAGAATTGAAGGAGTTGGATGAACAGAAGCAGAAGCAGATCGAAATAAGAGAGGATAAGTAGAAGCAGCCTGTTTAATTTATACACTATTTTACATTTTTTTGAATCTTGATATCCAGTACATAGTTATATACCCTGAAAATGACATATTGTTGTGTTTGAGAAAATGTAGCTTGTTTTCGTATACTTTGTTCGCTTAACTATGGTAGGATCAAAACTTTCCGAAACTTTTCGGTTTCTCGAAAATCATTGTTTTGTTTGTTGTCATTTCGAAATCGAAAACAATCAAAAACATTAAAGCAGACACGTCTCGCAACAGACCTCAATTGCCGCTGGAGATGGCACAGATCAGGGAACCAGAACACATAAAGTACGAAAGACTCCTGGGGAAAATCACAAACGTCTCCCAACTCCACAAGTTCATCCATCTCATCGAAACAACAGAGAATCAGGTACGTCATGACCTTGACAACTTCATCGATTCCAGAAGACACGTCCAGGAATCCAAGAAACTAGAACTCGAGAGAACAGAGCTATCTACTTCATTAACGGACTCGAGCTCGTTGGTGGACCTGCTGACCAATGCGGGATCATTAGCCACAAAAATCACCAGTAGGGTGAGATTCCTTGATGGTGAAAGATCAAGAGTTAAGGATACTGTGGAGTACGTGTCGAAAGTTAAGGCATTGAGAAGAAATATACTTGCTGCTAATTCTGCTATTGAGAATCGGGATTGGGAAACGGCAGCAAAGGCAATGAGTGAGATTAGAGAATTGCCTATCGAGGGTGAATTTATAAATAGTGTGGTCCCATCTACTGATGTTCCAGAAAATCCTGGTGTTGTTTTGGCGCGATGGATAGATGTATTGACTGATGTGTTTAGAGATGAGTTTGGGAAGGCTGCTGATGCTAGGGATGTTGAGAATCTAACCAAGTTTTTCCAATTGTTCCCATTGATTGGAAAGAGTTCTATTGGGTTGGATTGTTACTCTAAGTTCATTTGTAATATTATTGCATCTCAGAGTAGATCAATTATTACTAATCAGTCACAGCAAGATAAGATTGGGTTTTATCCTGCTGCTTTGATGAAGATATTAGAAATTGTTTCCAAGATGTTAAACCAACATTCTCATATAATTGGTCAATACTATGGATTAGAACATATGAATGGTATCATTGAAAGAATTGAAAGAGAGACAGATTCACAAGCTGGGTTGATTATTGATACTTTCCATGATAAGAGAAACCTGGATAGGATCTTTCATGAAATTGAAGGGTATAAGTTCCCATTTCCTGCAATTGCATCAAGTCAAACAGGTCAATCTAGATCAGCAACACCACCTGTTCAAGGAGCAAGAAGAAGCACTGATCAAAGAAATAGTCTTGATGATAATTTAGGGATTTCTGTCATTGAAGTTGGAGATTTAACTAAAGAATTTTCATCATTGTTGAATTATTGGTCATTGTATTGTAAATTCATTGCTGTTAAATGGAATGAGTATCAGAATATTTCCAAAGATGAAGATAATCAAAAGAAGGTATTGGTATTACCTCCTCCTATCTTAGAATCACAGTTCAATGAAAAAATCACAGCTAAGTTCCTGCCATTGTTTGAAACCATGTTGATTTTTTACATTAAGAGATCATTAGAAGAAGCATTCCAAATTGAAGATTTACCAACATTAGACCCCCTATTGGCGTCCAAAAAATCCATATCACCAGAAAACCCACCAGTTTCATCCATAGTGGAAGATTTCACCTTAATCCTATCCAACTCATTACAACAAGCCATCGAAACTGGTCAAACCACCGCGGTTAAGAACATCTCCACCAATATCAAATCCATCATTGAAAACAATTATTTGAACATCCTACTTAAGAGACTGAAAGATTTCTATCCTAGATCAGGTACAGTCTTATCTGTTTCCACAACAGCAACATCACAATTCCAACAACAGCAACAACAACAGAATAATTTTGGAAGTATCTTCATTAGGGGTGCTAATGTATTGAATCAAATTGCAAGTGGTGATGAAACTAGATTGCATACTTTTATTATATTGTTGAATAGTTTGCAGTTGAGCAAGAATTATTTGCATAGGTTGATTATACAAAACGTTGGGATATTGTCTAAAAATTGTCCTTTTGGTTCAGATTCTAATAAGTTGGGGACACTGTTGAATAATTTGGATGAATGTTTCAACAAGAAGATCTATGAGAATTTGGATGAGAATGTTAATATCTTGTTCAATCAAGTCTTGAAGAATAAATTAAAAATCATGTTGACTGATTGTTTCAAAGATACAGATTATTTAGCTTCTTCATTTGATGAAACAGATAATGTTGTGACGCAGAAATTCATCTATCAATGGAATCAATTAATGGTTTCATATTATAAGGTTCTTGATCCAAAGATTTATGATTTATTAATTCATACGATCGTGGCCACAATTTCCAAACTTCTTGAAAGAAAACTATGGTCATTGGAAGGTCAAGTAAATGAATTAGGTTCAATTAAATTAGAAAGAGACTATAGTGGAATCATTGGAGAGATAACAAGTTCTAGATATAACTTAAGGGATAAATTCTTAAGAGTTACACAAATTGTGATGATTTTAGGATTTGATGAAGAAGAAGATGAAATTGATTTGAATTGGGTGTTGACTCCAAGTGAGAGACAAAGAGCAAGGGGATTAAGAATAGATAGAAAATGATGGGTTAGAATATAGGTGCATGTATTATATGGCTGGACTATACTGTAGATTCATGAATGCGCGCTAGTGGAAAAACCACGGTCTGTGAAATCTGACTTAAAGCATGTCCTCAATCAGATCTACCTTCACAAATAAACTAAACATCGAGTAACAATATTGTTACAGATTTAATTAGAAACTCCACTTGGCTTCCCGGGTTGAACTCTTCATAATTCAGTCGATTCTGCCGCATGCATTTTATATCAAGTCCCTGGAGTAACGGAAGTTTGGGGTAATGTTGATATATATACCACTACAATACTGATAGCTATAGTTCCCCGGACCCCGACTCCAATAGGCTCTGGATACCGCATCCGGAATGAGAAGGAACAAACCGAGGAGAAACATCCCCACTTTGACCGGATAAATTTATTTGGACGGAAGGTTCTCCAGACAGGGACCCCCCGGACAGGGCAGGCTAAGCGGGATTGTCAGTGGAAATTTCATCTGTAGGGCTTGCAAAGGCGTAATGATAATACCATGTCACTCCGGTACGCTCCTTGTAAGTTGTAACTTGCAAAGTTGGGCCTGGACGTCCCCCAACTCCCAAGACCACCGCAACGGTCCAAGACTCTTGTCGTTCTTAGCATTCTTGGACAAGGCCTGTTCTTGACTTATAGTTTCTCCAGCTGCGAGACCATGTGCAGCGCCCGCATCAACAACTCTGAATTACCCGAGAACTTCCTGCTGATTCAACTATTCGAGTGACTCCAATTCGCCAGCCCTTTGCAACGCCCTTCAGCCAGCCAGATTCACTCTTCCACGGAGAGTGAAGCATGTACTCTCACTGGGCTTAGAGCTTACCCCAGTTTACTGCACTTTGTGGTCCGCAAACCGACACGAACTTATTATCAGTGCGACATATTTCTGTTTTGACTTTTGCTACCGGTTTTGACCATGTTATGACGTCTTAACTTCCCATGGTGAGGGTTTTGCAAAAAGGCATTGGTAATTGTACAGCATAGGATCTTCCATCTGACTCCATTGTGATTACTATTTGGTATTGTGGGGATCATTCAAATGATTGAATCATTCCAATGGGAAAATATACTACTCATTGTATAAATACTTCTTCAGATCCCATGTTTCAGTTAACCACTAAGTTTACTTTTAACACAAACTATAATTACACTACTTATCATAATGGGCGTGCTAACGAAGATAAGTGGATACTTTGGTAAATTCTATTCAACTGAAGGAACCCCTGTTGAGATATATAACAAAAGACTATATTTTTCATTATTCCTATTCGGAGTTCTTGGGGCCGCAAGAGGTTATGATGAGGGTAATATTGCTGGTTCCATGGCTCAACCAAGTTTTGTCAAATTTGCTAAATTAAAAGATCCTACTAAATCTCCTTCTGAATTAGCCAATTTGAATTCAAATATCAAATCAATGGTGTTGTTGGGTTCTATTGGTGGGTCACTTATTGCAATGTATTTCAGTGATAAATTTGGTCGTCTGAGAACATTACAAATTGTTTGTATCGGATGGGCTATTGGTGCTGCTTTGCAAGTCAGTGCATTCTCCGTTGGTCAGTTATATGCTGGTAGGTTGATTGAAGGGTTAGCTATTGGTCAAACTGTCGTTATAGGTCCTACATATTTAGCGGAAGTTGCTCCTAAGAATATCAGAGGTTTAGCGGGTGGGTTGTTTGCAGGTGCTGTTTATTTAGGTTCTTCAATAGCTAATTTTGCTAATTATGGTACTGCTTTACACATTTCTAATTCATCAAGATTACAATGGGTTGTTCCTACTGCTTTAAAGATTGTCATTGCTGGTTTGTTATTTATTGGTTCATTCTTTGTTGAAGAATCTCCACGTTTCTTGATGAAAGCAGGAAAAACAGATAAGGCATATAAAGCATTAAGTACGATTAGAAATTTATCACCTGATCATCCATATATCCTTTCAGAAATCTCAGACATCCAAGAATACTTAGACGTCTTAAACGAAGAAACTTCAAAAGTTTCAAAATTTGATGCATTGAAAGATTTATTATTCATCAAGTCAATCAGACATAGACTGCTATTAGGTATTGGCGCTCAAATCTTAGGTCAATGGTCATTTGCCGGTTCAATTACCATGTACATGCCTGAATTATCTTCTTTAGTTGGTATCACTGGTGCTAAGCAGATTATGTTTTCAGGTGTGCTCGGTGTTGTGAAATTATCCTCTTCTTATATTTCTGCGTTCTTTTTGATTGATTTCTTGGGAAGAAGAAAATGTCTATACTTGGGTATTTGTATCCAATTAGTTTTCACGTTATACTATGCTACATTTTTAGCTATTGTTCCTAATGCAACAGATGATGATTACACAATGTCTGGATCTCAAAAACAAGCTGGTGTTTCTGCTCTTGCCGCGTTATTCTTGACTGGTGTCGGTTGGGCAATTGGCTGGAATTCTATCCAATATTTAATCAATTCGGAAATGTTGCCATTGAGATGTCGTTCCCTAGGTACTGCCATCATCATGGCTTTCCATTACGCTTGTCAATATGGTAATTCAAAAGCCATGCCATCATTATTACTAGCTTTGAAACCATATGGTACTTTCTACTTCGCATCAGGTGTCTTGGGTCTTGGTTTGTTCTGGTGTTGGTTCTTCTTACCAGAAATCAGTGGTCGTTCCTTGGAAAGTATGGAAGAAATGTTCAACTTACCATGGTATTTGATCGGAAGACGTGGTGCTCAATTATGTCCTGATCATTCTGGTATTACTCAAATCAGTGTTGACCATGATACTGGATCCATTAGAGTTAAAGGTGAGGAACAATTTGTTGAAAATGCATCATCAACGGGTTCTTTGAATAATGAAAAGAAGACTGTCCATGATAGGGAAGCTATTACAGAAGAAGTTCATGATTTGGAAAAATCCGCTAAATGATTTCTACATTATTCTGGGTTTTATTTAAATATTTTTAAGTGTTTATTATTTATGTTTGATTTCATTATACGCTAGTGCCTTTGTTTTATTTATGCCATGATGCAGTTGTTCTATATATATATATATATGTAATGTATAAATCTAGATTTTGGATCCAGGTAATGGAATTCCACTGACTGTAAAGTATGAGTTCTGTTTGGTGGCCATACCAGCAAATGCATTATACCAAGCCAGGAAAGACGTAATTAATCCAAAGATTCCACCAGCTTTAGTCAAAATTACCTTCTCTGTGAAATCAGCAGCAGTCAATAGGATAAAAGTAATCTCCAAGAAGAAAAACAACAGAAAGAAAGATACTGTTGATTTCAAAGTCAATAACAACAACATGAACGTGAAAATTGTCCATCCCAGCAAGAAAAACGACAAGGCAGTCTTAAACTCATGATGATCCTCATATGCATCCTTAATACCAAACCATGGGATCTGAATAGCACCCCAAGCCATCCAAAATCCACCATACGAACTCAACGCTGTCCCACCAAACGTATTATCGATAGAAATCTCCCACATCCCAGCCATCAACTGCACCAAACCACCATAGAACACAGCCAATCCAGTCACGATATTTGGTGCAGTTACTGATCTCGCCTGCACGTTTACCATAGAGAGGGCAAAAGTCGTCAACGCGAACGCAGAAAGACCCAATGGTGCAGGATTTGCGAAACGATAGAGTGATGGGGCTGCGAAACCCGGGTTCAACGTACCTCCAAAGGCAGTCATCAGCTCTGATTTAAGGACCTTAGTGCGGCCCAGGTGGATGTATTCGTTGTTTTCTCCTGAAGTGTGGACCTTTTCGACGTCATTGAAGGACTTGGTTTCGTCGGTGGTGACGAAGTGTGGGTCAAGGTAGTGGATGCTGTGCTTCGCGTACATTCCTGTTGGCTAAAGGGATATCTGTTCAGTGTCGTTGACTCGTTGATATAGATAAAGGTGTTTTCGATTTCAGGGTCCGGACGATCTGGAAAATAAAAAAAGGGTCCGAATAGCCGTACCTACATTCAATACATGATCATAAAAGAAGAAGATCGGTCGCATTTCCTTACCAACATCAGGAAACGATGGAAGTAAGCGCAAGCCGTTGTATTATTGCCATTGGAATTCGAACAAACAGAGATATAACAATGAATATCGATAAATTTCACCTAGTGGACACTGGATATCCTGGAAGATGAATAAAACTAAGAGAGAGTGAAGCAAAAGACAAGGTGGCAGGTTCGAAGTCCATCCTTGAAGATTGTAACAACACCTTCTTCTGAAATAGAAATAGTAGCAGTATCAGCACCTTCACCACTTGAAATAGATGCCGGTGGAAAAGTCACCTTCAGCGTCCATATTAGTACGTTGTTGTCTAGGTATCTAGAAAACTCAAAGGAATTATTGCAGCAAAGGATTCACCATGAGCCCTCAAATACTGATACCCGACAAGAAACTTTATGAAAAGCAGTAGATGTACAAGTACTTATCAACGACACTCGAGTCTCGACTATACCCACGGACGACAGGCTCAAATTTCAATAAGAAAATCGGGAAGAACATTGAAGGATTATCCCACCTTCAAGTTGAAATTCTACAGTTTTAGTACAAGAATTATACGTATATCCCCATGAAGAGCACTAGTTGTGGCTATACGTACGGCCTTGGTTTTTGCATATATATAACACCTCGATACCTTTTAGATCCTTGACTATATAGTCTGATCAGATCGTCATTCTTATTCTCCTACTACATTTGTCTCACCTTTTCACTATTCATTACACTAATATACACGATAAAATATATAAAAAAAGTCATTAATCACATTAAAAAATAATTTTTGAGATTAGTTGAATCAAGTAGCGTTTTGACTCTCCCTCTCCCTCTGCTCCTTTTCTCTCTGTTCTCTTTCTTTTCTTCTTTCTTCTTCTATCTGTATCTCCAGAATGGACTTCTTATTTTCTTTCTTAATAGCATTCAATGGTCTATCAGGTCTGATTCTTAACTTTTCCGGAAGTAGATCGAATTTTGGATGTGCTAGATCACAGAATGGACCATCTGGACAGAAACCAGTAAGGTAATTCTGACAAATAATCTTCTTGATGTGTCTGTTCTTACACTTTGGACCCTCTGGACAGAACCCTCTAGAATAATTCAAACACTCAGGAATCTTCGTCTGCGGATCAATATGCAAATACTGACATTCAGGTGTCTGTGTGCAAAATCCGTTCTTACTGAAGAACAAACATTCTGGCATTTTTCTCAGATTGTATTCATGTAAGAACTCACAGTGGTCACCTTTCTTACATAGACCACGCAACCAATGCTTACACACGATCTTGTTGGAAAACATAGGCGATACGTGCTTGTTGTAGCATTGATCACCATTTGGACAACCACCATGACCATTCCAAAATTGACATACTGGTCTGTCCGGATCCAGTCCAAAGTTGTATTCTTGTCTTAAAAAAGGTTCGAACTTGAACTGATGATTGGCCGTGTCTGGATGAATCACTGACATGACTTTGAATTGAAGTTGGAGTTAATGGCAACTTGATTACAAACTGAAGAAATAAGTTTATCATGATTTATATTTATTTCTGAAAATCTTGCTGACATAATTTTATCTGTGGAATATTCGCGAATATTTCCTTTTAAGTATGCTAACCATCATTTGGCGCACGCGATATTATTGACTGATTCTAAACGAGCCCGGTGTGTGGCCAATGTAGAGACGATCAAGGGGTTTACACTCAGTGCGGATATAATTGTATCAAATATGATTATAGTTGTAGTATATACTGTAGCAGATAGAGCTTAATGGCTCCATTATTTGGTAGATTCATAATACAATAGATCCCTGTACTTACTCTAGATGTTGAAAGCTGCAATCAAGAAAGTCAAAGCAAAAGTGACTTTGAAACTTGGATCTTCTAAGAATAGTTGTCTGACATCAACTCTATCTGAACCGACTTTAACAATTGAAGTCCATGGAACTGAAATAATACCTCTCGATTGAAGGAATTGAGCAGCCAAAACAGCAGATAAAGCAATGAACGCAAGGACACTTGACAATTTACCAATGACAACACCAAAGAATAGACCTAGTATAGAACCGTAAGAAAGTTGCTTATAGTTTAATTTCCCACCAAATCTTGAACGCGTTGGGTTTTCAACCTTGGAAGGATCAATCAAACCGTAGTTTTTGGTATCAATTCCAGCATTTGGGGCGTTCAAAGTTGCAACCTCGTTTAAGATCTTAGAATGTGTATGTAATAATAATGCGGAAGTGGCACCAATAGCTAAACCAAGTCTAGCACTTGATGAAGTGAGGGTCGAAGAAGGGGTCTTAAGAGTATGGGTGGAGAGTTTCCTCCAGATAGATCTGTGGATTCCTGAATTGGACTTGAATGAGCGTGAAGCGAGTCTGAATGTGGTTTGTAAGAACATTATTAATGATAGTAGTGATGAATTGTTCAATCAAAACAATGATGTTTGTTTGTATTTGATTTTGTTGGGCTTTGAGGGAAGTTTGCTATGTATGTGTCAACCTCGGATGTGGCGCGTACCGAAAAAGTAAAATTAGCACGTGATAGGTCTCGGGAATTCAGCTTAGTCAGCGAGAGTTGGAAATTTCCATGCTGAGAATTACTATGAAGGTGGCTGGCTTCGTAGCTTCTGGCCCGAGAGTTATCGTATCGGTAGGGGCCACACGCAAGGTTTAGGGACTATCCAAGGGACTCCGGGATTTTCTGAAAGACTCCATCCATTATTTGGGGTAATTCTCAGTTCCGATTGGATTGAACAGGAAAATGTCGCGTAAATCAATCATCACACCCACACGACGCTAAGTGGTTCGGCTATAGAAATCCCGCTTTTTTTCTGTATCTGTTAAATGTTTTAGCGACTTTTTACTCTTTTCGGCGCGTTTTTTTTTTTATCAAATTTTTTTTTCTTTTTTGCAGAGAGTCGGACTGGGCCTCGCGCAAGACTGGAATTTTTGTTCGAGTCTCAGACTTTCTTCAAAATACTTTTACTCTGCCGCCTTTCCTTTCTTTGTTCACTTTCCTTTCTTTGATTGACTTGAGTTGAGCAGTGCCTACCACAAAAAGCACGTTCCACACACAAACCAGTCCCGAATCTCATTGTCTCGATCGCATCGACCGCTGCCAGTTGTTTACCCTCTTTTTTTCCCAGCTTTGACACAATCACTACTTCATCACCGAGATTTTTCACTTCGGTTACATAAAATACACCACTTAGACTCGACACCATATAAAGAAAATGATGAACGTTGATCAGTTCCATAACAAGCACGCATTGGCAAACACAGTCCACCAACTTCAACCACAGAAAATCTCATCCAATGTATGGGTTGGCCCGTTAAACTCCGTCACCCAGTACGATCTTCTTTCACAAAACAACATCAAATACATCTTCGGTATAATGCCATCCCAAAAATGCTGCCAGTACTTAAGAGACGTCCCAAATGACAAAATTTCCTGTGTTTCAATTGATCCAAATTTCAGTATCCAGAAACTGAATGAAGATGAAGGTGAAATGCTAATGAAATTCAACTCAAAATTCACTCCACATATCTCAGCACTCACAAACAATCAAATAACGAATGCAGTTATCACAAATATCAATTTCCAAAGAGTCTTGGATGACTTTCTCTTATTAATTCATAGTATCCAACGTAATGATCCATCTGCTGGTATTTTGATGTTTTCTCTGAATGGTAATGATAACTTATTATCAACTTTCGTGTTGGCTTATATTCAAGACGCAATGAATTGTGATGTTTCATCAAGTTTCAGTTATTTGAAATCAATCAGACCAACTGTCAAAGGTTTTGATGAGTTTGGGTTCTATGCTAATGAGATGGTCAAGTTCCATATCAGCTTGAAAGTAAGAAAGCAATCTGGTGGTGCACCAATCGGACTGAAATCTAAGAGATCTGTTTCTGATATCACTGATCATGAAGATGCTGAAATTGCCAGTCCAAGAAATCTGAAAAGAGTGATGTAAAATCTTTTCAAATCTTATCATTCTGTTACGCTAGTGCTTTTCATTATTTGTTTTATTGTTCACTTCATTTCCTATTGTATAAACTAAAAACTTAAAATATTGGTATGTTTGTCCGACTACTTGTGTAGAAAAGATCTCTTTGGTTAGAAGAATGCGTTAAATAATTAGATTGAATATAGTATACAAGTGATGAAAGATGAATGCAAAAAAGGTATCTGAGGAAAGGCCCATTATTTCTTCAAGATAGTAACAACATCTTCATCTTCTAAAATATGACTTAAACCAACGTATTGAGGTTGATGTTTGACACTAGTTCCATAAACAACAGCATTCTTGAAATCTTCAACCAAACTTTTATGGATCGAGTTACAGAAATCTTCAATAGAACAACGACCGGTTCTCAAGACAACTGGATCTGAGAAATCAGGAAGCTGACCCTTTGGTTTTGTGTAGACACGAACTAAATTCAATCTATCCCACATAACTTCTAACAATTCATCCAAGTTCCATTCTTGTCCACTACTGATTGGCACAGCATTTGGAACTCTGTTTAGTAAATCTAATTCTTCAATGGTGAAGGAATCAATCTTGTTCAAAACGTAAACTGCAGGAATATATTTTCTTTGTTGGATTTCTAAAGCATCAATCAAGTCATCAACAGTAGCATCCATTCTGATTTGAATATCGGCTGAATTTATTCTATATTCAGACATGACAGCTCTGATTTCATCTTTATCTATCTTGGTCATTGGAACAGTATTAGTGACGTTCAAACCACCTTTATCCTTTTTCTTGATGATGATGTTTGGTGGTTCTTTGTTTAATCTGATACCGAAACCTTCCAATTCTTTCTCGATGATTTGTTTATGATGTAATGGCTTGTTGACATCAAGAACAATGAAAATCAAGTCACAGGTTCTGGCAACAGCAATAACTTGCTTACCTCTACCTCTACCATCCTTAGCACCTTCAATAATACCTGGTAAATCCAACATTTGAATCTTAGCACCTTTATATTTGATAACACCAGGAACAGTGGTTAATGTAGTGAACTCATACGCAGCAACTTCAGAGTGAGTACCAGTGACTTTTGACAACAAAGTAGATTTACCAACAGATGGGAAACCAACGAAACCAACAGTGGCCTGACCGGTCTTTGCAACTTCGAAACCTTGACCACCACCACCACCACCAGAACCTGTTGGAGCAATAAGTTCTCTTTTCAACTTGGCTAACTTAGCCTTAAGTTGACCCAAATGGAACTCAGTGTTCTTGTTACGCTGGGTACGCGCCATTTCTTCCTGTAAAACATAGTTAGTATCGGGCTTCTTGAGACAGTATTGACGGATTCATGGTGAGATGTGCGCTAAATGAGACTCATTTGACTTCTTTGTCTTGCGACATCGGACTTCAAACTCCATCGAATTTCTTCCAGAAAAGACATACTTCAATATTCTTGATCTTATCCACCGTTGTCGACATCTTGAATGTATTTCCTAGACTATAATGAGAGTATTCGACCTAATCTTCTGATCTCTACAGGTCTTTCATCTTTCACCAAACTTTTTTGATCAACTTTTTTTTTTCTTTCATCTTACTGAGAGTGCCCTAACCAGGAAAAAAATACTGAAATTTTTTTGATGGAAGAAAGTGAAAAATTAGTATTATTGAAAAATCGTGTTCAAGATCAAATTAAGGCATTAAATCCTTGAAAAATATTGTAAAGATGGCGAAAGGTAAAAAGGGAAAGAATGTCGTCGCTGACTGGGAAGATGAGATTGGTGAAGAGATCCCAACTCAAGAAGCAACTCCAGCTGCTGACGAAGCTACAACTGAAGATTCGGTACCTTCTGCCCCAGCTGAGGCCACTGACGATGATTTCGGTGGCGATTTCATGGCTGCTTTGAAAAAGAACAAAGATAAGAAGCAAACCAAGGTCAATGAAGCTCCAAAGGGTAATGGAAATGGTCCAGTTATCAAATCCAAGAAAGAAAAGGAAAAAGAAAAGAAAGAAAAAGAGAAACAGCGTAAGAAGGAATTAGCTGCTAAGAAGAAAGCTTCTCAGAAAGATAACAAGGCTGATAACACCTCATCTCAAACTTCATCTCCTGCTCCTGAAGAAAAGAACGAAGAAGCTTCAAAACCAGTTCCAGCAGCAAACAAGAAAAAGGTTCCAGCCGGTTTAGCTGCTTTGAAACGTCAATTAGAATTGAAAAAGCAAGCTGAAGAAGAAGAACGTCGTTTACAAGAAGAAGAAGATCGTTTAGAAAAGGAAGAACAAGAGAAATTAGCTAAAGAAGAAGCTGAAAGAGAAGTTGCAAGAGCTGCTAAGAAAGAAAAAGATAGATTGAAGAAAGAACAATTGAAAGCTGAAGGTAAATTACTGACCAAGAAGCAAAAAGAGGAAAAAAAATTGTTAGAACGTCGTCGTGAAGCTCTTTTAGCCTCTGGTAATCTTATTGTTGAAGGTTTACAAAACTCTAGTGAAGCTCCAAAGAAGAAGGTCGTTTACGGTTCAAAGAAGAAGAAGAACGTTAAGAAGGAGAGTGCAGCTGAAGCTGCTAAGAAAGAAGTCAAGAAAGCGGAAGATCCACAAGACGAAGCCTTCATTGATGACTGGGAAGCTCTTGCTTTAGAAGATGATGAACCTGCTGCTGATGATTGGGAAACTGCTGGTGCTGAAGATGAATCCACTGAAAGTGCACCAGAAGAACAACAAACTAAAGCCGAAGAAGCTGAAGCTGCGATCAAAGCTGCCGAAGCTCAAAAGGCCGCTGAAGAAGAAGCCGCTGCTGCCGCTGCCAAATCTAAAGCTGTCTCCAAGAAGAAAGATTCCAAGAAAGATGATAAAGCCAATGATTTACGTTCTCCAATTTGTTGTATTTTGGGTCATGTTGATACTGGTAAAACCAAATTATTGGATAAGATTCGTCAAACCAATGTCCAAGGTGGTGAAGCTGGTGGTATTACCCAACAAATCGGTGCTACTTACTTCCCAATTGATGCAATCAAACAAAAAACTGCTGTCATGGCTCAATATGAAAAACAAACTTTCGATGTTCCAGGTTTGTTAGTTATTGATACTCCAGGGCACGAATCTTTTTCCAACTTACGTTCCAGAGGTTCGTCCTTATGTAACATTGCTATCTTGGTTATTGATATTATGCATGGTTTAGAACAACAGACTCTTGAATCTATTAGATTGTTAAGAGAAAGAAAAGCTCCATTCATTGTTGCGTTGAACAAAATCGATCGTTTATACGATTGGCAAACAACCCCAAACAACTCATTCAGAGATTCTTTCAATAAACAATCTAGAGCTGTTCAACAAGAATTCGAAGACAGATACACTCAAATCAAAGTTGCATTAGCTGAACAAGGTTTGAACTCTGAATTATATTTCCAAAACAGAAATATGGCCAAATACGTTTCTATTGTCCCAACTTCTGCTGTTACCGGTGAAGGTGTTCCAGATTTGTTATGGTTATTATTAGAATTGACTCAAAAGAGAATGTCAAAACAGTTGATGTACTTATCTCATGTTGAAGCTACTGTTCTGGAAGTTAAAGTCGTTGAAGGTTTCGGTACCACCATTGATGTTATCTTATCTAATGGTTACTTAAGAGAAGGTGATCGTATAGTGCTGTGTGGTATGAATGGCCCTATCGCAACGAATATTCGTGCCTTGTTAACACCACAGCCATTACGAGAATTACGTTTGAAATCTGATTATGTTCACCATAAAGAAGTTAAAGCTGCTTTAGGTGTCAAGCTTGCTGCTAATGATTTAGAAAAGGCTGTTTCTGGTTCAAGATTGTTAGTTGTTGGTGAAGATGATGACGAAGAAGAAATGATGGAAGAAGTCATGGATGATTTGACTGGTTTGTTGGACTCCGTTGATGCTTCTGGTAAAGGTGTTGTTGTTCAAGCCTCAACTTTAGGTTCTTTAGAGGCTTTGTTAGACTTCTTGAAAGATATGAAGATTCCAGTCATGTCTATTGGTTTGGGTCCAGTTTACAAACGTGATGTTATTAAAGCCACTGCTATGTTGGAGAAAGCCAAGGAATATGCTGTTATGTTGTGTTTCGATGTGAAGATTGACAAAGAAGCTGAACACTATGCTGAACAAGAAGGCGTCAAGATCTTCCAAGCTGATATTATTTATCATTTGTTCGATGCTTTCACTGCTTACCAAGAGAAATTGTTGGAAGCTCGTCGTAAGGACTTCTTGGAATATGCCATTTATCCATGTGTCCTGAAGACTGTTCAAATTATCAACAAACGTAACCCAATGATTATCGGTGTTGATGTTATCGAAGGTACTTTGAAGATTGGTACTCCAATTTGTGCTGTTAAACTAGATCCAGAAACCAAAGTCAAGACTACTATGGTGTTGGGTAAAGTTGCTTCCTTAGAAGTTAACCACAAGTCCGTTGATCACGTTAAAAAGGGTCAAACCAATGCTGGTGTTGCTGTTCGTTTGGAAAATCCATCAAGTGCTCAACCAGTTTGGGGTCGTCATGTTGATGAAAAAGATGCATTATATTCATTGATTTCAAGAAGATCCATTGATACTTTGAAGGATCCAGCTTTCAGAGACCAAGTTTCAAGAGACGATTGGTTACTACTACGTTCCTTGAAGACCATTTTCGACATCAAATAATGACTTTCATGTTTCATTCTTCTGTTTCCTTATCATTCTACTTATCTGGAATGTTTAATGTGTTTATATTTTTATAAGGAGTTCATCTGTTATACTTATCTATTATCTACGTAGCTCAATAGTGTTATCTATATGCATTTTTACTTCTCTTATCTAAATAAAAGGTATAACTATAAAAAATCTAATGTACAATCCCAAATATCTCCAAAATTAATAATATTACAAAGTCTAAGCAGTGCCTGGCATCTTGGCCAATAGATCAAAAGAACCCGTACCAACACCCGACAATTTACCCATGACAATACGGGCGGATGGTGACTCTAATTTTTCACGATCATTATCCAAAACGGCCTTAGTCAAGAATTGACAAGTGGTTTCGTAAGACATTTTCATAAATGAAGAGGTTGAGGAATCAATACCTTGACGGTTGAAAGCCAAGTATGAACCTTCTCTGGTCATCATATCACCAATCAAATCCAAATGACGTCTTGAAACAGAAATAGCATAACGTGCGAAAACGTTTTGAATTTCATTGACAATAGTGTTTCTCGCAGCTTCAACACCATAGACACGTAAAACAGCAGCAACATCATTGGAAGTGATACCATTGACATCAACGAAATCATCTTGATCCCACATGGCTTGGAAGTTGACACCTTCAGTGGTTAAGACACGTTTACCATTTTCTGGTTGAGGATGTAAACAACGACCAATTCTTGGAACTTCTTTAACAACAACCTTACGACAAACATCTTCAACAATATTAACCATCAATAACTTCTGAGTTTCTGCTGGTAATTCCAATCTGAAGTTACACCATTTACCATCTTTATCATCAAAGTTGAACTTCGTAATCATATCATGAGCACCAATAACACCGGATTGACGATCTCTAGCAGCTTTAGATAATTCACCAGTGGCCTCTTCTTCTTCATCTTCTTTATCAGAGTCAGAGTCAGAATCGGAGTCAGAGTCAACTTCGTCTTCAGAAGAGGCTTCGGCCTTTCTCATTGTTTCAATTTCATCTTCATCTGGTTCATCATAGGAGACAGCTTCGTTACCCTTAGAACGATCTCTATCATCATCAGCATCGTTATCTTCATTAGAACGAGACACAACAGCAGCATCAGTCTTAGATTGAGGAATAGCTTTACCAACTTCAGGTAATGATTCTGATCTTCCTTTCTTTTGTTTCTTGACTTCTCTTGAAATTTGGAATTCCAAAGTCTTTAGGAATTTTTGGACAAAGACTTGCTCTAATTGTTCTTTTGAAACATCATATTCTTCATGGTAAGATTCTGAATCGAAGAATCTGAAATCGATATCATAGGTCTTACCACGGTTTTCAGTAGTATCGGCAGAAGTTTCAGTAACACTAACACAGTCGACCAACTCTGACAAGACAACTTTAGCAACTGAACGACAGAAAGCATCAGCTTGTTCATCAGAAACTTCATCTTTGATAGGTAATGTCATCTGTGGGGTCTTAATAGCAGCAGAGGCTGTCATAATAATTTCTCTCATACGAGGAATACCTAAAGTAACATTAGCAGCACCATGACCAGCAAAATGGAAAGTGTTCAATGTCATTTGAGTAGATGGTTCACCAACAGATTGTGATGCAATAATACCAACAGATTCACCTGGATTAATCAATGAACGCATATATTTCAATTGCATCAAAACACGGAATTTCTTATCATTGATGCTGGATTCTTCAAATAAGGATTTGTTCTTTCCAATGAAATCATCTAATTTAGATTCGAATTTCTCTGAGACAGAACCCAAATATTTGGATGGGTTATAAATGGACAATGCAGGATCATATTTGGTAGATTGAGCATAATGAGGAATATCTTTGTTCTTCTTCAAGTTCTTCTTAACCTTTTTGGTGTATTTAACAGCAGATTCAGTATCCAAATGGTTAACTAATGCAGTTGGATCGTATTTCTGTAACATAGCATCATAATTATCAAGACAGAATTTGAATTGATTCATGTGTGATTCTTTAGTAACATCAACAGCATCACCACCATATAAGAATTGGATCAAAGAACCATCACCATCTCTAACAGAGTTATCATAAGAAACATGAACACCTTCCAATTGTTTGGTCAAACAACGTTGCAAATAACCAGATCTAGAAGTTTTAACAGCGGTATCAATCAAACCTTCACGACCAGCCATACAATGGAAGTAATATTCTTGAGGTCTAATACCAGAGTAGAAACGGCCCTTAATATAACCACCAGCTCTAGCATCTGTTTCATAAGCTTTGAAGGATGGTAAAGTTTTACCACTGACCATGACAGGAACACGTCTACCTTCTAAAGCTTGTTGACCTAACAAACACATAATTTGGGAAACATTAACATTAGATCCTTTAGCACCAGACAAGGCCATAGCTTGCATAGAATTGTATGGAAATCTTTTCATAGTACCATCTGGAACACACTTAGCGACAACTTGCGAAGTAATAGTATTGACCTTGGATTGAGTGACAGCATCCAAAATACCAGATTTGTTATCATTACGATAAACTTCTTCTAAACGTTTCAAGAATTCTGGATCAGTGACTTTGGTGTCTTTGTCTAAGTTGGTGACTTCAGCAGCAGCTAAACGACCCACATCAACAGAGGTCATTAAGATTTCAGATCTCCATTGGTTACCTTCGTCAGTCAAACGTAAATCATCCATACCACAAGTGAATGCAGTGTTTTGAATGTAGTTAGTGAATAATCTACCTAAGACAGACAATGATTTACCAGCAACATTTGGACCATAAACTTCATGTAAGGAATGGACAATACCATATTCAGATGAACCATATTGGGATTTATCTAAGATACCACATAACAATTCACCATTTCTGAAAAGAACCTCATTTTCTTGAGAACCTTTACCCCAGTAATCATTTTTAATCTTGTTCTTGGATAATAAATTGATACCTGGCATATCAGCTGGTGTGATGTTTAGCAAAACAGTAGTGATGATTTGTTTACCAGTCCATAATGGAACTGGTTTAATGACAGATGGTGGAACAGTGATCAATTTTGATCTAGTAGCATGACCATCTTCTGGACGAACACAACTGTAAACATATTGTTGGTATTCTTCTCTGGTGAAGAAGGAATCTTTATTAGTGATCCAAACACCGGCGGAAATATGATCTTGGATCAAACCTCTTAATGGAGAACCAGAAGTTGGAGTCAAATACTGAGAATCAGTGTTGGCTAAATGTAATGCTTCTGACTTAGCATTTTCATTTTGTGGGAAATGCATATTCATTTCATCACCATCAAAATCAGCATTATAAGCATTGGTATTTGCATAGTGCAATCTCAGTGTCTTTTCACCAGGTAAAACTTTAACTTTATGACCCATCATGGAGGCCTTATGCAAAGTAGGCTGACGATTCATTAACACAACATCATTGTTCTTGATATGACGGTAGACTTTCTTGTTCAAAACATGGGAGGTGTTACCAGTTGGAGTTAACAATTGGTTTGCTAGGGCTTTTCTTTGATCTAGAGTCATACCGATCAATGAGACCAAAGTACCATCTTCATTTTGGATTTGGATAGCACCTGGCCATTTATCAGGACCATTGATAACAGCTTGACGCAATTCAGCAGCATTGTGAGCAGTGACCGGTTCTGGGTATGTCAATTTAACAGCAAATACTGGTGGAACACCGATTTGATTAGTTTCAATATTTGGATCTGGTGAAATAACAGAACGAGCAGCATAGTTAACACGCTTACCCATCATATGCTTTCTAAATAAACCTTCTTTCTTTTCTAAGGCTTGTTTGATACCTGGGGTTGGAACTTTACCAGCTGGGGCGTTTTGGTTTTTGGTGGAATCAATGAAACCATTGACATCATTTTGCAAAGTAACAAATGCATTCATCAATCTGTTGAAAGTGATTTTTCTTTCTTCGACAGTCATCTTGTCTTTTTCAACATTTGAGATTTGATCATTGAAATCTCTGATCAGCAATGAAGTATTCAAGATCTTTGATAACAATTCATTTTGGGAGTTTTCATGAATTTCATCACCTAGTTTAGATGGTAATCTAAATCTGGTTGGTGGTACAACAACAGCTTGTAAGAAGAATAATTCAGCAGTGACTTCATCTGTCGAGTTTGGTCTTGAATGGAATAAGTAATGTAGAACTTCATCTTCCTTCTTGAACATAGCACGCATGATGTTTCTGACTTCGGTAGATAAGACGTATTTGGAGCCAGTAGTTGCTTGTTGTGAGAGTGGTGCTGATTCAGGAGTATCAACATCCATATCTTCATCATTTGAAGATTTTTCTTGGTTTTTGGTCATGTTACCACGAGATAGACCTTTCAATCTATTGTTAACCTGTTGTTTTTGAGCTAATGGTTGTTCAAATAACTTGGTAAAACCATCCTTTCTAAATTTTGGGGAATACATCTTACAATTGTCACATTTTGGTCTTCCTAATAATTTCTTGTAGAAATCATGGATCAAAGCTTTACGTTCTTCATTGACAGATGCAGTTTGGGTACCCTGTTCAGTAGTTCTATCTTCACTCAAAGCTTTGGCGATGGCAACATCAACAAACTCTTGTCTCTTCTGTCTTAATTCTCTTTCGATGCTTGGATCTTTCTTTGTTTGAAATTCCAGACCTTCTTCTTGTTCATTTTCATCAATATCGACGGCACCAATGGTGGTGATGTTGTCAAACTCAATGGATTCTGCCAATAGACCATATTGGATCAGCTTCAACTTCAAAGTGTAACGCTGAACCTCAAGTTTGGATAGTTTGAAGTTATGACAGAACAGACAAGTAGATCTCAAGAAGATGTATAATTGATTGAAAAACAATGGATTGTAGACTGGGATAGGAAGTTCTATGTGACCTTGATGACCAGGACAAAACTTGTCATCCAGACCACATGTGGCACACTGATTTCTGAGAAACGCACCCAATGCAAGGTCGTACAAACCACCAGAGATAGGATGTCCCAAGTTGTCAAAGACGGTTGGATTGGTGATCTGCTTGGCTGAGAGCTTTCTGACCTCCTCAGCAGACATCACACCAAAATCGACGGACGTGATCTCAGAACCGACAGGCTTAGAGATATCCATGGTGACAGCGCTTTGATTGGCTTTTGATTTGTTTGTTGATTTGAGGTATCTACTGTTTTGACTTGAATTTTTTACCTAAAAATTTTAAAAAAATAAAAGAAAAAAAACTTCATCACCGGGTAAACTCATCGCTCGAAATAAGAAGGCTCGTAACCAATTTGGGAGAATTGCACTGACGAAAGCTCATTACGATTGAGAAGCCTCTATGAAGGTGCCAAATACACTGAAATGAATATGAAGAGGAAAGAAGGTGTACTGTGCACCGTCTAACGTTTCCGGCGTGTTGCTTAGCGACGCCTTGCCCAAATCTAAGTGAAGTTCATGGCCGGAAGTTTGAACCGGAAGTCGCCTCGTCTCGAAAATCAGAAAAGTTTTGTTTACTTTCTGATCTTCCACAGTGAGGTTTGAAATAATAATTCAAAAAGCTGCTGGTTCTCCTAGAAATCACGTCTGTTTTACTGTTTAGGCTTCCCGTGTGCTCTATTGCTCTGCTGAATTTCAAGAAATTGCGCAAATACGGCGAATTGAGACTCTTTAGGGATCTGAAGTTGCAGCTCAAAACAGGAAACAAACAATATGTTTAGCAATTCAGGATCCAGTTTTGGATCTGGGAATACTTTCTCAGCCAATAACAATACAAGTACCTCGGGTGGTCTGTTCGGCGCAAAGCCAGCTGCTACTTCTGGTGGTTTGTTTGGTAATTCTTCTACCAACAATACTCAATCGTCTGGTATGTTTGGTAACAATCAATCTAATGGTTCAACTGGTGGTTTATTTGGCAACAAAACGAACACTACTTCTACTACCTCATCAACTGGTTTGTTTGGTAACACATCAGTTCAGAACAATACCACATCAGGTGGATTATTTGGTAACAGTAACACCCAAACCAACACGTCCTCGAGTGGTCTTTTTGGTAATAACAATAACATTCAAACTTCATCTCCAGCTGGTGGCCTATTTGGTTCATCAAATGCAAATACTAGCACGAACACAACCGGTCGACTATTTGGAAATTCTGGTGCTAATAATGCTTCCAATAGCTCAAGTGGTGGTCTATTCGGTGACAAGTCGGCTACAGCCAATCAGTTTGGAAGCAATACCCAATCTACTTCATCAGGCCTGTTTGGTAGTAATGTTTCTCAGAACAAACCAGCTGGTGGACTATTTGGAAATGCTGCCTCTTCATCCAACACAGCTGCTGGAAACTCACTATTTGGAAATAACCAAGGCTCCAACAGTGGTGGATTATTTGGTTCTGCTGCTAAACCATCATTATTTGGAAACTCATCAGCTACCCCAACTCCAGGTGGGCTATTTGGTAATTCTCAGACATCAAATTTGCTAAATAACAACACTGCCATCGGAACACTAGCCAAGCAGTACAATGTCAAAGATCTACCGAAATCATTAACAGATTCCACCAAGGCCAACAAGACAGTTAATCATACTTCTGGTGCTAGAAAGAGAAGTCTCTCAAGTGCCAATACCCCACCAGGTCCAATTGTTAATGCGAGATCATCATTGCTTGAAAGATTTTCAACTAGATTCAACACACTCAAATCTGATGAATTCAGTGCTGAGGGATTGTTTTCACCAAAGAAAGACCTGATTCAAACAGCTTTAATCCCGGAAAAGACCATTACATCATCAAGTACAAACAAAAGATCTTTCAGATCTTTTGGCTCATCATTGGCATCATCATTTGGATCCTCGAACAGAAGAGGTATTTCATCTACGTCAGCTAGTGATTTCTTGAAATTAGAAGTCGACCCAAGCAGAACAGAGGCAAGAAGATTGAAGATATTTGGTGAATCTGGCGGTGCTAAGAAGGTCAGAATCTTAGATAGTGAAACAGAACCTGTCTTAACATTCAACGATCTCGGTGATTCCAAAACTAATGGCATTCATGATGAACAAGAAAACCAATCAAGCGGGGCTAATCAGCCAGAAACCAATAATAATGAACAAGGTACAGAATCCAAACAAGAAGAAGTTTCAGCTTCTCTACCAACTACTGAAGATAACGGCTATTGGTGCTCTCCGTCCATTCAAGAACTATCATCATTGTCATTAAGACAATTATCAGAAATCCCGGACTTCACCATCGGTAGAAAAGGCTATGGTACCATTCATTTCGAATTACCTGTTGACTTGACTACCTTCTGGTCTGATTTACGAGGTTATCTGTTTGCGAATATCGTCAGATTCAACAGGAACAAGACCGTTGAAGTGTATCCAAATGGTAGTGTCCCATTAGGTACTGGATTGAACGTCCCAGCTACTATCACACTTGATAAAGTGTTTCCAATCAGAAAGAGTGGTAAGAAGAAGTTGGATAACTTGGCTGCTAATGATACTGAATTGAGATTATTTGTCAAGAAATTGAAGGAGTTGAATGATATGGAATTTGTTGCATACGATCCAATAAATGGTTCATGGACTTTCAAAGTTGAACATTTTAGTGTATGGGGTTTAGTCGATGATGATGACGATGTTGTCGTTGTTGATGCCGCTGAGGAATCTGGAAAACTCCCAAAGAAAGCTGATGTCAAGGAAGATAGACCGCTTAGCAATTTGAAGCAGGAAAAGAAAGCAGATGTTGCTAAACCACCGTTCATCAATGAATCTAGAATTCCGTCGAAGAGAATCAAACCAAGAAATTCAAATGAAGATACTTTTGTCTTCAGAAAGAGAAGACAGGATAAGTCATTCAATGGGGAAGTTAGTTTTTCAATGCCTGGAAGCTTTGTCATTGATGATGACGATGATGATGAAGACAATGTTTCATTCGAACTACTTAGACCAGAAAACCATATCCTTGAGAAAGATGAAGATTTGCTAAGTGATGATGCTCGTGTCGACTTGGTTTCTGAGAATGACGTAGTATCATTTGATAATAGTGAAGACTCCCTTATAGTTGATGAATCTGAGGATGAGCTTGCCGGATATCAAGAAAAGCAATTTGAACCTGTTGATGTTGATGAAAAAGATTTTGCATATTTGAGTAATGAACTTTATTTAGCTACCGCTGATGATTGGGATCAACAACTTGAATTATCATCTAGATCCAACTCTGCATTTGCTGAAATTGACTTCAAACGTGAATATGCTAGCAATATTGATGGTTTAGTTTCTGGTTATTTGGCAAACACTGCAAAACATCAAGTTCAAAAGATTAAAAAGGAGCTGAGAGTGGATCACTATAAAGTTGTTTCATTCTCAAGTGAAAATGGTCTACTCATCAAAGATCCTTCATCAAACATTGAAGCCACAACAAAACCAGCATCCAACCTATTTGATGTTCAAGATAGATCATTCATGAAAACTGTTTACAAGGAACATATCAAACAATCCAAGATTGTCCAAAGAAGGAATGGGTTCCCATTAGTTTCACCAAATTCAAAACTAAGTTTCAAATTCATCACGGCTGCTTTTGAAGACCATCCAGAATTCAAAGTTGCATCAGTTTGGAAATTAGCATCTGTGATCTTTGATGCTCAGGATCTAAGTGATGAAATCAATGGTATCCAAAAACCTGAAGTCACTGTTCGTATTTTAGATATCAAACATCGTAAAGGGTTGTCTAGTTGGATTCAAACTGAGATTCAAGACGAAATTGATGGTTTAGTTTCCAAGAATGCTGACTCGTTTGAGAAGATCTTTTTGTCATTGGTGCTAGGTGATGTCGCTGATGCTTCAAAACTGGCTTTCAAATTGAGCAATCCACATTTATCCGTCCTTATCACATTATTGGGCTCTAATGATCCAGAAGTGAAGTTCAGTGCTGCTAAACAAATTGAATACTGGAAGAACAACTCCATCTTACAGACCATTCCAATTAACCTATTGAAGATCTATTATTTATTGAAGGGTGATCCATTACATTCAGACTCTTATCTCAATGTCACTGATAGTTTATCATGGAAAGCTAAATTAAGTCTATTGTTGTCATATGGGGACTTGAATAAATCGTTATCCACATTATTAACCACATTCATTGAATCTAAAGCATCATCAGAAATTCGTCATGAAGATATCACACAATTTGCATTATTGAAGTTATTTGTGAGTCAACAGGATGGGAAATATGAAATCAAAGAAATATTTGCTTCAATTAACAATGATCAGAAGTTTGGTGCTAGTTTACAATGGTATATGTTTGAGATCTTGATTAGATCTACTAAACAGTTGAGTTTTGGTAGTGAAAATTCTGTGGTTGGAGATAAGTTGACCTTAGCATATGCTGAAGAATTATTTGCGAATGAATTATATGAAGAAGGTATTTTTGTTTTGTCACATTTAGACAATAATGAACAAGTTAACTTGAGTATCTCAAAACTCATTGCTGTGAATATTGAAAAATTCTCACAGATTGATGGTTTACTTGAAAACTTATCATCTGTTTCAAAAGTTCCAGACAAGTTGATCATTGAATCGAGAGCATTATTTTACAGATTCAATGGTGATATCTGGAAAGAATGTTCCTATTTATTAGATGCTGAAAATTATGAAGAGGCACACAAAGCTATAATAACCAATGTTGCTCCTGCTGCCGTGATAAACAATGGTTCAAAGCTGAAACTATTGGAAGAATATATCTTACGATTCCCTGAACAGCATGCTATTAAGGATTGGAATATTGGTTTGTTAGTCTATAAGAACTATATTCAATCAGTCAAAGTCAACAATGAAAGTTCACTAAGGTACTTGGTGGAACATTTACCTCATGTCAAACAAACTAATTTCAAGATTAAAGTTGCAGTTAGGTTGATGTCAAAGAAAGTTGCTACAAGTCTGATCCAATTATCACGATCAGATGGACAATCGTTCATGGAGCTTGATAAACAGAAAGTGTTGAAATTGCCGTTAGGTGAAGACGCACCATATTTTGCTAAAGATTTCGCCATTGAATACTTCAAACAGATACTGGCTGGAGTTTAGAATTAAAGTCATTTTGTATAATATTAAATCCTTATTTTTAGAGATATCAGTATAAAGTAATAACCTTTATTGAAAATGTAGATATGACTAAACCTAAATAAATAATACACAAACCCCCAAGTGAAAACAAAAAAAAATGCAAGAACCAATTATAATGAATCGATCAAACTATCAACAACGTCCAATATGGCCGTAGAGGCTGGCGAATCTGGATACAAATCTAGGAAACTCTCACCCGAATCACATGCCTTACCAATCCTTGGATCTAATGGAACTGAACCAAGAAATGGAATATCGAATTCTTTGGCTAACTTTTCACCACCACCAGTTGTTGGCTTGAAAATCTTGGATTCACCTTTACAATTAGGACAGACAAAACCAGACATATTCTCCACCAGTCCTAATATCTTAATACCTGCCTTTCTGCAGAAATCTATCTCTTTACGGACATCCAACAATGCAACTTCCTGAGGAGTAGTGACAATCAACGCACCGTCTATTCCAGACTCTTTCAAGTAGGTATTCACTGAGATATGTTCGTCAGATGTACCTGGTGGCGTATCAATGATCAAATAGTCCAAATGGCCCCAGTCAACCTCTTTCAAGAACTGCTTGATCAATCCGTTCTTCTTTGCACCTCTCCATATGATCGCTGAATCAGACTTAGGCAACATAAACCCAATCGACATCATCCCCAAATTATCATTCACATACACAGGCGTCCACCCGGAGTTCGAACTATGTATACTCTCACCTTCAGCACCCAGCATCTTTGGCAATGAAGGCCCGCAGATATCAAGATCCATGGCACCGACTTCTAGATCTGGATCAGCAGCCAACGCCCAAGACAACATCGACGTGAACGTTGACTTCCCAACACCACCCTTCCCGGAAAGAACAAGGATCTTGTGGTCGATGTTTGCCAGTCTTTGGTTTATCAGTGGGATGTCTGGGTCTGGGCCCTTGGGTAGTGATTCACAGATATCTTTGTTGGCACAACCTTCACAGGCATCGCCTTTACCTGCGTTTTCTGATTCTGGGCCGGGACAGTGCTCTGGTTCTGGTTCTTTGAGCTGAATGTTGTCAAATGCAGCGTCCACGGGCAGCGTCTGTGGCGACACAACCGTCATTTCTGTAGCTGTTTATGGTTATTGAGGTGTCTTCCGAGTGTTTGTTGTTGATCAGACGCTTCTGATTAGAAATGAAGTGAGTAAAAAAAGAGACGCTGACTAAGAAAAAAAAGATTTTATTACGTAACGAAAAGAAACGACACTACTATAGAAGAATCACTTACATGATTCATTCTTGACTATATGATAGGTTAAGATAAGATTACAACGGTAGTACATTGATAAGTATATGATACCTAAGACGATTTTCAATTACCCCTTGAAATTCCTCTTGAACTCTTGCCTTTCTTAGTGACTGGCTCATCTTCTAGATCTTCCAACTCTTCTTCCAAAGTAGGCGTCTCTTCCCTTCTTGATCTCTTCTTATATGGACTGAAGCTGGATGCATCAAACTCTTTAGTGACACATGCCAACAAAGTGGTACATCTTCTAGACAACTCTGCTGTTGTTCTTGATTGAATGAAGAAATCGAATCTGAATAACGGCGATGATCTGACACTGTCTCTGATTCTCTCATATAGAGCAGGTCTATCTAATCCATATAGGTAAAGTTGAACAAGCAAATATCTGTCTTCTTCGTCTGAGAAAAGTCTCTTATTGTTGGAAGATGGTGGGTATTTCAACACCAAGTCTTGTAATGGGTTGGTATATTGTGATAATTTGACTCTTAATGCTTCTCTCTGCAACTTAGCCTTTCTGATTTTTTCTTCACCTTGTTCGATAGTTGCGATGTTTCTTTCATACCCATCAATTTGTTTATAATTTTGCCAGAATGCTTTAGCATATTCTTTGACTTCATCAATGGTTTTATCTGGGAATTCAGAGGCAATTAAAGTAATTGAGTTTCTGCCGTAATTAGCACATGCTTGGATGAATGCTTGGAAATCACGTCTGTTCCAATTGGAATAACCTTGTTGAATCAACTCGAACTTCTCCTTTTCTTCTTCTTCAGTTAACGGTTCAGCATTGGTGATTTCTAATTGTGCTAATTGTTGTTCTGCTTCCCGTTGCGTTAAATCGTTATTGGAACCACTTGCTAATTCAACCCTATAATCAATGGTCTTTCTGAAATATGCAATCTCTTTATCTAACAGAACTTGTAGTCTTGCAGGATAGAATTGATGATCAAAGACATTTGGTTGTTTTGGGGCTCTTGGTTGTTTCTTATCAGTTGCGGTTCTACCACCAGTATTCAACACATCCTTGTAGTACATATCAACGGAATAATTCTCTTTTCTTTCTCTCTTAGATGGATTAATCCATTGTATGGCTTTCAATTTTGGATCATTGTTTTTCTTTTTGAAATCAGTACCATTCCATTCATATGCTGAATCAGATGTAAATTTCTGTAAATCATCAAGACCTAATTTTTCATATCTGCTTGCTAATTCTGTAGTCTTTGCTTCTGATTTAGCTAACAATGCATCCAAATCAAATTCATCATCACCATTGGTTTCACTTTTAGTTGGCTCACTGAAGATCTCTGAAGCACCGTGTTGAATCATATTCAACAAATCATCTTTCGAATTAGCTTGGTTTGTTGGTGCATTTCGACCCTGCTGAATAACCAATTGATCTAATCTTAATTTCTGCGTGGCTCTTTCCAAGACTTTTTCTTCAATTGCATTATCAGTGATAAATCTAAAGACTCTAACCTGTTTAGTTTGACCAATTCTATGAGCTCTATCCATTGCTTGTAAATCAGCTTGTGGATTCCAATCGGAATCATACAACACCACAATATCAGCAGTGGTTAAATTGATACCTAAACCACCAGCTCTAGTAGTTAACAAAAACACAAACTTTTCAGAATCAGGTGCGTTATATTCATCAATTGCACTGATACGATCAGCATGATCTGTTTGACCATCAATACGACAATATTGATAATCTCTGAAAACACAATAATCTTCCAAAATATCCAACATTCTTGACATCTGACTGAAAATCAATACTCTGGAACCTTCCTTCTTGAATTTTTTTAATAGTTTATCCAACACTTCTAGTTTTTTGGAGTTGTAAACCAAATGTTCATCAGTGGTATATGGTGGACCTGGTTCAGCACCATCAAATAAATATGGATGATTACAGCATTTTCTCAATTGCATGACAATGTTCAATAATCTGGTCTTTGATTCTCTCTTACCATTAGCACCATTCACTGCATCAATATCCTTTTCAAGAATAGACTTATACCAATTCTTTTGCATTTCTGACATGTTCACATAAACATTGGTTTCAATCTTTGGTAATAATGATTTTTCAACATCATTCTTAATACGACGTAACAAGAATGGTTTCAAAACTTTATGCAATTGTTCAACAACTTGGTCCCGTTTAGCAGTTTCTTGTTCTTCTTTGGAGACACTAGGATCTGGTGTATTTTCACTGGATGCTAAGAACCATTGATCAAAAGTTTCTGAGTCTGAAAAAACATCAGGCAGAATAAAATTCAATAATGCCCATAATTCATGAAGGTTATTCTGCAATGGAGTACCAGTGATCAATAATCTATTTTTGGAATGAAACATACGAATGATTTGAGACAACATAGATTCCTCGTTCTTGATTCTATGAGCTTCATCAATGATAATATATTCCCAATTTAATTTTCTGAATTGTGCCTTTTCACGAATAACAATCTCATATGAAGTAATGCAAACATCAAAATCACAAGTCATCAAACGATCCTTGATCAAACCACCTCTGTGTTCTTTATCACCTTGAAGAACAAAAGTACTCACATCCGGTGTCCATTTAGCAAATTCTCTTGACCAATTATCCAAAGTGGATTTAGGCACAACAACAAGATGTGGTCCATTGATTTTCTTAATATAACGTAAATAACCTAAGAAAGAAATAGTTTGCAATGTCTTACCAAGTCCCATTTCATCAGCAAGGATACCTGATATATTATTCTCATGCAACGAAACCAACCAATTCAAACCGGCAATTTGGTATGGTCTCAATTCACCATGAATATAACCTGGTGATTTAGTAAATTCTACAAATCCAGCATCCTCGTTTTCTTCATCCTGTAATAATTCAGCGTCTTCTTCCTTTTCCGTCTTACGTCTTCTATTGCTGGTGGATTTATCCTTGTTGGATTTCTTAGAATCTTCAATGATATCCAGCACTTGACGAAACTTTGGATCTTTTTCAGCTTTAGTGTTGATGAAGTGGGAGAATAGACTGGTTAGACCTAATAAATATTTGAATCTTTTGGCAGTTTCCTGAACGTTGAATTTCTGTTTGTTTGGATCAACGAAATATTTCTTCTGTTTGTCACTTAGTGTATCATATTTGACTTCGTAGTCTTCCTGTTGGATCAACATGTTAGTATTATGATCCCAACGCGTCAATAAATCAATAAAACTTACATTTTCATAGGCGTCAATAACGCCAGTATCGTCCTTCACGCTCATTTTAATCAATCCCTCAATCAAATAACCTCAAATGACAATTTTCTTGTAAATCTAACTTTTTTATTTGTATTTCACAAAACACGGTCTCGATTTTCAAATTTTGGGGTTTCGGAGATGGTAATTTTTAAGTGTTTTTAAACTTACCGGATTAGGCAGTCAACACATTACTAAATTTGGTCAGATTTCGAATTTGATCAAAGTTGGTAGGTTTGTTCATTTTACGATAAGAAGAGCGAGGGTATGGTTAGTGTTCTGATAGCTCTTTATCTGGATGAACCATGTGTGTTTTTAGTGTATGTGGTGAATATTTCGCGAATTTATGTGAGGCTTATCTCTTAACTATGGGCATACAGGTGAGATAATCGCTACTAGAGATTTCAAGTATAGCAACAGACGACAGACTACAGCACGATTGTACATTCAACCCAGCCTCTAAGACGAGCAATTGGTTGAAACTAGGGGTTCTGCCAATCGACGATGATGATTACATAACTGATAACCGAGAAAATAAAGAGTACATGTACTATAAAGTATATATGTATATACCAAAGGGTTTATATGTGATGATACATTGTATTCAATACCAACCTATAGACTTTCTATAAAACCCCGAATGGCTTAGGTTTCCAATTAACATGCGCCTCAAACAGTTTTGGTCTCAGTTTCTCACTCTTACTCAACTTAGCTCCGTTCTTCTGCGATTCGGAGGAATCTAGTCTATGCTATCCCATTCGTTTCCGATTTGATGATCTCTTCTGTGCCAGCATTGACAAGTGTGATATGTACCAAAATGTCATTAATATCCTTATTAAAATAAAAGAAAATGTCATATAAAATTGTCTCCATGCACCAGGCATACACAAGCTACTCTTGAAAAAGGTATCAAGTTATCAGACATATCCAACTAAATATAAATAACTCTCTCATGATTATAAACCAAATCTCTGATTCTATTTCTTCTCTCCATATCTTCCTGACCGAAATATTCGTCCAAAAGTTTAGAAATTTTGGAAGGTCTTTGTAATGTGGAATACCTCTCTAGCACCTCACCATTTCTACCAACTAAAAACTTTTCAAAATTCCATTTAACTCTTCTGCTTCCTAAAAAGCCAGTTTCTTCTCCTTCAAATGCTTAAAGATGTGATGTTAATTCTTACCATTCAACGTGATTTTTTCCATTATTGGGAATGATACATTGAATCTAGTTTGACAAACAGTTGCGATAACTTCATCAGAACCTTTAGTACGTTCCTGATAGAACTGATTTGATGGAAATCCCAAGATCACAAAATCACGATCCTTATATTGTTGATATAGATCTTCGAGCATAGGGAGTTGACGTTTAGCAACGCATTGCGTAGCGACATTCACAATGAGAACAACCTTCCCTCTCAACGTCCCGAAATCAAATTCGTTCGCCTTTGCATCATTGGCCTTCAATGAATAAAACTCCTCACTGACCTCACCTTCCTCGATGATTGATCCAGACTCTTCGACTGCTGTGATATCTAGGATTGGCTCCTCTAATGAATTCAGAGTTTTGTTTGGATCCAATGTGATTCTAAACGAGTCTTTCATTTCAAGATGGTTGATATCTGGTATTTCCTTTCTTCAACAGAGGAGGCAGAGCTTGCTTGTGATTCAAAACTCATTGATTTCTTAGGAGTCATAAATGATGAGGAAGGTGATGTTGACTCTCCGAGGATGTGAGTGTTGTCATAATTGGATATGTGTTCTTTATGTGTGAACGTTCTGTTAGGTTGTGTCATTAAAGGATTGAACAGTTTAGGACTCAATTTGGACTGTAGTGTGTTTTGCATCTTTGGCGATTGATAATGATATCGATGAAGTGACCAGAACTAAAATCTGCAAAAATGGGAAAGTTTAATGGTTTATATATTTGGTTGACCTTTCCAGTTCTCAATATCTAATTTAGATTAATTGGGTTGCCCTGAAGAGGAAAATATCCCTCTTTTGGCATGGTATTATTGGATAGGGACGTGCCTGTTTCATATGTGGTGCGAGTGTACGTTGAGATACAGTGGAGATCTTTCGATGACATGAAGAGAATATTGGATAAGGTGTGAGTTATGTGAGTTGTCTCATTCCTTATTCAAGACCATAGCTTGAAAGACCTCGTTCCCAAGGACCAACTGTGAGATCGAATCTCTGAAACCCACACTCAGCTTGTTCCATCAAATCTTGTTATGAGCTTCCAACTGTGGACATAGAGATGGCGATGACGCAGAGTACCGAGGATCTACATTAATTGCGTCCGAAAATTCAAAGCGAAGTTAGAGATCTCTATTACGACAGCGAACCAGAACGTTGCTGATACCAATATTGAATACTCGTTTGGCGAGAAACACAGCCGTGAAGTTTGAACACCAACGAGAGAGATACGCGTCGGTGATGTGAATTCTGGTCGTGATTTTGGCTGTTGAGCTGATAAACATTAGTCAAAGAAAACAATGAATATATGTATGTGGTTGACGTGGTGAAGCAATGCAAACTCACTATGAGGCACCTGAGTATTACGGATAGTATAGATATACATACATATATATATATATATATATGGACATTCTAATGGGTACAGTATGGTCATTGGTCTGTGTGAGACGCTTTCCATCGTTCTATGAACTATGAGTTAACTAACTACTGCCACGTACTAGACATAACCCCAAGTTTCAACCAAGGTATGTCCCAGTTGACACCTTCTGCTGCCCGGATTCCGCGTGGAAGTTCACCGGGCTGGCAGCTCGTGCCATCCTAGGCATCTTCAGTGGCGGGCCCATGCATCAACTTAAATGGGCTAAACATACCGTAGGTCATGGAATTGAAAATGTAATTTTCGATTTAGAGATGACGATCGACCGACTTACACGAAGTTGTGGCCTTGTGACACGAGATTCGTGTTACGGTTGCTGCCTTGTTAGGGAATGTGGGTTTTGTCAACAATAATTGCCCAACAGCTTCATCTGCGGCTGCCTGTTCCAGAAGGGTATCATTTACAAACATATAAAACCCAGGCACCGAAACACGAAACACTGGGCCAGTTCTCGCCGATCACCCCCAAACTTACAACAGATGCCCAAATCCTCGCTCTCATCTTCATCAACTGCCGAGCTTTCAGCTCAATTGGCTTAAGCAATTGGGAGGGATTTCTTGATTGTGGGATGCTATTGGTGTTGGTTCATGTGTTCTTGATTTCGATCGAAGTCCTGACTCTGCGGATGATTTTTCAACTTCTTCAGTGTTTCTTAACAACCAAGTCTCACTTTCTTCAGTTCTCTCAGGTTCTGTATCGTCAACGTTAACTTCATCAATATTTGTATCTTCAACAGGATCAATATCATTGAGATTGATTGAGGATTCTAGCACAATTCCATCTATATTCATGTCATGTCCCTCAGTCTCCGCAGTCTCAACTCCTTCATCATCACAAGCTTCATTATCACTACGATCACTATGTTCAACAACATCATTTTCAATCACAATATCTCCAAACTCTTCAGTCCCACTAATATACACATCCGTGTCACTATCCGCATCATCAACGACTTCTTTTTCCTAATCATCACCAAAGTTCAAATGTTTACTCTACCATACTCTTTATATCGTTTATTTTCGCGACTTTTTGTTTACAAAACATCCGGTAGGACCTTTGTATTCATTGTCAAAAAGAGTAACAGTATGAAACATTTGGTCAGATCAACTGATTCAGTTCACAATCCGCCGTTATATTTCGTTTCGATACCCTGAGGATCATCTAGTTTCAGAATTAGAGGATTATTATGGGTGTCAGTGCCGTCTGGGATGCAATCAAGCCCGGGTTTGGCAGAAGAATACCCTTCCCAATACTCGTCTCACATTTCTATGAAGACCATGGAAGACCCATCAGACTAGCCATTGACGCATATCAATGGATCTTTGAATGTCGTGTTGTCGTGGGGGCTAATAAGCATGATATGTCAAGGGAACAAGTTGGTCGTGTTGCCCAGAATTTCTTCACGAAGTTGAAATATTTGATTAGTTATAATGTTAGTTTTGTTCTTGTGTTTGATGGGAAGTTGAAGCCTGAGTTCAAGAGGGATAAAGATAAGATGAATTCATTGAGGCAAATACAGGAAACACGAGATTTTGATGTAGAATATGAGAAGTTAATGGATATTGTTAGAAATGGTGATTATAGAGAACATGATTCTCCAGATGTTGCATTCATCAAAGAGATGCTTCGAATCTGGAAGATCACGTATGTTGAAGCTCCAGCTGAAGGTGAAGCAGAAGCAGCTAAATTACAAAGGGAAAATATCGTTGATTTTGTCGTTACCAATGATTCAGATGTTCTTATATATGGAGCAACAAGAGTTCTCAGAAATTTGTCTAGATTCAAAGCAGATAAACCCGCCTCAGGGACAGCTGGTACCACGACTTCACAGACCACTGATTGGTGGTGTACACCAGTGCATATGGCTGAAGTTGAAGAGAAGACGGGGTTTGATGCCAATAGATTGATGCTTTTCTCTATTTTGTGTGGTGCTGATTATAATTCTGGTGTTACTTCTCTGGGACCTGTCAAGTCTTCACAGATAGTACTGTCGGGGACTACTCATATCAAAGCTCATATTGCAACTTTTGATTATGATGATTTGCCTGATTTTTCAAATGAATTTCACGAGATTTACTCAAGTGGTCTGTGTACCACGGAAAGACAGAATGCACTCGAAGAGTTCAAGAAAAATGTATTGGATTGTGCTTCAGGTAACCAAGTTGTGTTCTTCAAGAAGAGACTTCAGATAAAAATGGATGGATTCCCACCAGACTCCGTTATCATGATTTATCAAAAGCCGTTGTATTCTGAGATCACTTACAGTTTTGATCACAAAGATACCAATTTCGCACAATATGAAGAAGGTCAATCATATTCTAAAGATGTGGATTTAGATGCTTTATTCAAACATTTGACTACAGTTCCAATGCCAGGTACAAAGAATGAAGGAAGTTGGTTCAGTGAGAAGATTACAGAAGCATACCTATTGAAATCAATAATACTCAACTCAACTCATTTTCAACCAGAATTAGAAAAAATCACCAACAGAAATAAGAATGATAAAGATGATGATACGATACATGCTGACTCTTGGCCATTTGATTATTATTCCACTAGATATCAGATCGTCTTCAATTTCAAGAAACCAAAAAGTGTATTGTATCCTGGATCACCACCAACAAGTCCCAGAAAGAAGAAGGGCGAACTATTTTGGATGCCAGTTCCATTGATACCCAAGACATGTCAAGTATATCAAGATTACAGGGTGTTAGCAGAATCACCAAAGAAGGTAAGTCCAAGGAAGAAGAAGACTATATCCGGTCCAAAACCACAATTGAATACGCTCGGTTCCTATATTCCGTCATTGTCTCCACAGAAAGCATCCCCATTGAAGCCAGTCATATCAAACACATCTAGCATGACATCAGAGACCATCACTTCTTCAAGACCATCGACTAATAAATTAGCAAAATCATCTACTAATATCACCAAACCACCAAGAAGAAACCCCAAATCTAAGTCAAATGTCATCATTTCGCCAACTAAACAAAATGATATACTTTTCAGTCTTCAGAATTCACCAAGGAAGAGAATCACCACATACAAACATCTGCCATTAGAAGTATTAAACAGCTCTTCGAAAGAACAAACACCATTAGAGAGTCCGGTTAGTAATCCTAATGAAAGCCCAGAAGATCTTGATAAATTCAAAGATGATGTTTTTGGTGGTTCACCAATCCAGGTAGATACAACATTAGAGACCATCAAGTCAGTGAAGACAGAGTTAGAGAAGAATGTGGAAGATATCTCAATTGATTATCGAAGTGTTATTGAGATTTCATCAGATGAAGATGATGACATGATGGACATTTCTAATTCCAGAAGAAAGTTGGATTTCAGTATGGTCGAAAATGAAGAGGATGGCAATGATGCTGAGTTGTCGAAGAGCGCAACTAGTGATGTACTCACGGGTTTGGATGATGATGATGATGATGACTCTTCGTTTGCTGTGAACAAAGCTTCAGAGACTATTGAAGGTAAGATTTCTATGGTGAAGCAGAACAAAAAGAGAGTTGTATTGGAACCATTTGAGTTGGGTCTGCCATCGTCATTCAGAACTAGCAGCATAGACAAGTCAATGAGTCTGAAAGACACGTTGAATGGATTAAGGTCGCCTTCTCCAGAGAGCGTCACATCACCAAAAGGAGTCAAAGAATCAGCACTATCTGAAAAGTCAGAAAAAGAAAGGGTACATGATGCAATACAGAGATCACCATACAAGGGAATTCTGAATCGCAAAACCACACTAAATAAGAGTCCATTCAAGAAGAAAAATGACAGCAAGACTAATGATGCTGAGAGATCACCAACCAAGGGTCGTATAAAGCTCATTCCTGCTAATAAAGGAAATTCAGCTGCCTCACCAGAACCAATATTTTTATCACCTACTAAACCAATTGCTTCATCACCAAGGAAAGAATTGACTGCATCGTCACCAAATAAAGATGTAATTGAGGGGATAACGTTTTGTGATTTTTCAGATGAGGGGGATGAACCAGAAACCACTATTGAAACCAAAAAGGAGATTTTCAAGAAGAAACTTGTTTCTAAGAGTGTTGGGGATGCGACCGGGAAGTCTCATGAGCTCAACACAAATGACTTTCTACCACTGCTGACGTTTGGAAAGAATGGGAAGTTAGAATCAAAAGAAGTGGTTAGTTCAAGAAAGGCATCACAATCATCAAAACCACCATCACCAAAGAAATTTATCAGATCACAAGCATCATCTTTCCTTCGCAATAGAACAAGCTCGACTTTTTCAAGACAACATCCATCAGAACTGATCTCCTTGGATTCTGATGATGATGATTTTCATGACGCTTTGGGTGATGAGATTGTTGTTAGTCAACCAGTGAAGGAAATAGCTTCGGTTAGGAGAGAAGAGAGTGTACTGGATGAATTTGAATTTGCTTCTGATGATAGTTTAGATCAATTGGTTTCTTCACGGAAGTTGGCCGCATAAATGTTGATATGGGTTGTGTATTTAATTAGTTAAAATAATGACTAGCCTATCGTATGACTGAGGTTTGTATGTTTATGTTTTTTTCATTTGGATGGCATATGTTATCAAGGACAGTCCGTAGAGAGCCGGTACCGGGAACAGAACGGAATTGGCTTCCCGATAAGTCGATCCATCCTGACAATGGACGCATTTCTGTCTCTTCCACCAACCAATTACAACAAACAATACACGTATCACAGTATCACAATGGCTAAGAAACAAATATTGGTGATCGGTCTAGGTGGTGTCGGTGTCATTTCCGCCTGGACTTTGCAACAACACCCAGATGTCCAATTGTCTACTGTTATTAGATCAGATTATGATAGAGCAGTCGGTGAAGGGTACGAGATTGATTCCGTTGATTATGGGAAGTTCAATTACAAACCAACACATGTGTTCAAGACAGTTAAGGAAGCTTCTGCGAAACAGGGAGACTTTGACTATGTTGTTGTCACGGTGAAGAACATTCCTGATATTCAGAACGTTGAAGATATCTATGAAGACGCGGTCACCCCAGGAAAGACAGTGATCCTGTTATTACAGAATGGTATTGGTATTGAAAGAGCGGCATTTGAAAGATTTCCTAACAATGTTGTGTTGAGTGGGATCTCAATGATCAGTTCATCTAATTTTGATGGACGTATTGAACATGTTGTGAAGGATGATTTAGCTTTGGGTTATTTCAATAACAAGAACATCACGCCAGAACAACAAGCCGAAAAGAGAGATGAATTTGTGAGTTTATATTCTAATGATAAGAACAATTGTTACATTGATGATGAGGTTAAGTACAAGAGATGGAGAAAATTGGTATACAATGGTACTTTCAACTCAGTTTGTGCAATCACTGACTTGGATGTTGGTAGAGTTCAAGCATTTGGTGGCTTTGAAGATATTGTGAACCCAGCAATGAACGAAATTTTTGCAATTGCTAAATCTGATGGTGTTGAATTAACTGGGGATGTCAAAGATATGATGATTCATAGTGATGATGGTTTTTGGTATGCTCCTTCGATGCTGGTCGATGTCAGAAAGGGGAATCAAATCGAATTGGAAGTTATTGTTGGTAATGCTTTGAAGATTGCTAGAGAAAACAGGATTGAAACCCCGGTATTGAATGTCATTTATTCATTATTGAAGTTGTTACAGTGGAGATTGAAGGAGAAGAATGGAAGGGTGGTGCTACCTGAAGAAAGACCAGTTCCAAGTGTGAATTTGGCAAAATAAATCTTATTAACTACATATGACGAGTTAATATGATAAAGATTATTAAATTTGAGAACAGTGAAGTATTTCAAAAGCTCCCAGCCCTCTCATTGTTGTCCTTCTGGACATCAACAGAAGACCCTTTATTGTAATTCATCTCTGGTGATAAAACTCATCAATCATATACCAGGAAATGTTCTACAATGATGAACCAGCATGCCATTCCCACTGGTGACTCGTACGACGTCGTACATCATACATGTGTCATGAACACTGATTCTTGATTCATTGAATCATTGGATATCTCAAATCGTCGTAGACAGTTAATTGGTGGAGTGATGAAAGTGACCTATTATTCTCATTACTCAGTACTGTTACCAATGCTTAACTATGGCAGGAACGTTCGAAAACGCGAAAAATGACACAAACGAAAAAAATAAACACAACAGAAACAATAAATACACTTGTCCAAACATTACTGATCTGATCAGGAAACGCACATCACGATGCTCGGCCAGGACAGCTCAAACTCAGAATCCGACAGTGACTCGGATTTTGACATCCTCAGCTCGCTCACGGACACCCCGACACGCCTGAAAAGAACAAAATCGACTCCTCCTACATCAACAGCAAAAAGAACATCCAGTACATTTTCAGAAATGGGGTTGTCTATCACAGAACATGACCTGAACATCAAACCGTTCAAGATGCCAAAATTGGGACTTTTACTTCCGTCGTTCTTGAAGGAGTCGCATATTGAGGTGTTGAACAAATCGAAAGAATTGGTTACTTTACATCAGACGGATCACGAACGCGCATTACAGATTTTGAAAAAGGATGATGATTTGATGGAAATATTGAAGAAGGAGTTAAGTAAGGAAGCATTCAAGGACAAAGAATACGTGAATTTTGTGATGAAGAGGTATACCGAGTTGAAACTTCGTGATTGTTTCATTGTTGGTGTACCGAAGTTCGTGGAACCGGGTGAAGATGAGGACGATAGTTGCATGTTGGAAGTCAGTGGTATTAATGGGAGATTTGGATGTAAAATCACTGGTAATTTCTTCAATACAATAAACTATAGGTTGTTGGAAAGAATGGAGTTCAAGTTTGATGAAAGTGTTATTGAGTTTGCTGAATGTATTGGCCTTGAAAAAGATATGCTGAATGTCAAGAAGATTGGAACGGAACACTTGAGGTGTGATCCATGTAAGAGACTCCAGACAGTTGATGTGATACTATTAAGAGTGAAGAGATATGTTTACTCAGCTGTGGGACAGAAGTACAATTTGACAAAATGGACGCAGTTGGTGAAGTTACTTGGTTTGATTATGTTTGATAAGAGAATACATGAACTTGGGTCATCACAGACATTGAGCGAGATAATTAATCATTTAGTAAAATGGGGATACAAAACCAAGTCAGATTCTATATTGAAGGATGTGATAGGTATTTGGAATGGGTTGACTGATTTCAAATATTTGAAATATAGAATCATTGAGAAATTAGAATCACAATGTTCACCGATCATCAAACAGCTAAAGGCTCAGTTTTGTCTTGTGCTATTCACAGATGGGAAGTTTACCAAGATTAAATATCTGAACTCAGATGTGAAATTAACGAAATTGGTAAATACGACATTATCGGAAGAATTAACCAAGATTTTGAAAAGTAAAGAAATGGAACATTATATGAAGGAACAAACTAAAGAAGCAAAGGAATATTTCTATGATTTGAGATTGAGATTTCAATGCATGATGTATGTCTTATCCAAAACAGAAAATGAACTGGAGGAAGACGGATTTAAAGACATAACTGTCAAGAAAACCATATTCAGATTGAAAGAATTACAGGCAAAGATCAGTATTTCATTTGAAAAGGCAGAACAAACTGGTGTGAAATCAGTGATTATGATGATGATTTCCAAATTGGAAGGGAATTAAATTAAGAATAACGATTTATGATATATGTAGAACTAGATAATTATAATAGAAATAACTTTATATTCATGATGAAGATTGCGTGCGTAGCTCTATGTAATGGAAAGAATCTAGAATGAAAAAAAAACTAATTGTAGTTGAATTGAATGATAGTGATGAGCATGGTAGACTTACTATTTAGAATAACTCAGGAACAACAGAAGGTAATTCCAAAATATCTCTAATCAAAACAGAACCTTCTGGAGTCTTCCCCAAATCTTCATCTCTTTCCACAAAATGAATCGATTTCTTGAATCCTAACCCCACAGCTGTCTTGATATTAGAAATAGAGTCATCCACGAAATAATGATTCTCAAAACTCTCACCAGAATTAGCTTCTCTCAAAGCTTTAAAAAACATCTTAGCATCTGGTTTACAAACCAAATCATGTTGGGAATAATCACAATACGTTAATCCATCAAACAAATCGGCAATTCCTAATAATTGAATAACACGTCTAGCATGATTCTTATATGCGTTAGTGAATAACCATAGTCTTTCCACTTTACCACTCTCTTTAAGTTTCAGTAACATTGCACGTAATCCCGGATCAGGTTTAAGGATGTTCTGTAACGGTAATGCATCATCGACTTTCTCGTTGTATTCGATCCCGTCGATTTGATGAAACTTGACTAAACCCTGAATAGCAAGCCCATATTGATGATAATATTTTTCACAAAGACGTTGTGCGTCCTCATCAGAGACGTGTAGGTTCTGTTTGAAGTATTCATGGATGTATATCTGCATCAAATCATGGATCCGCGTGGAACGTTTATATAAACAATTATCAATATCAAAGAAGAACACTTTCGAATCAGGAGATTTCAACGCTGGTGGTGCTCTTCCCTCATCGACATCATAAGTCAGTTTAACGACTGATCCCTCATGAGTAAGTGACTTCAAATGTTCCCTGTTTTCCTTCAATGCCTGGTTGATTGTCTGCTGGTATTGTTCTAGCGTGAGCTGGGCCTTGAGGTCATGATCATCTGTATGTTTGTCTCCGAAGATGGAGAGCGTCATTTTGTGCGGTTGGTGTGTTCTGATTATCCTTTTCTGCTGTGTCAGGATACCTCTGAGCATTCAAAGGTGGAATTGTGTAACGTGGAAAGGTCGGTAGGTCAATGTGGTGATGAATCATACCGACTGTTTGTTTTGCCGGTTTTTGAACGTGGGAATAATACGCGGATGACGTCATGGCAGTTTTGATACTGCACTTTGCCGATGTTATCAGCTATTAATCAACCACTGCTTACTGCCAACTGTTCGAATAGCCTAACGATTCTAGAACGCGACACACACAGAGGTCATCTGTTATGATTTATCCCAGACTATACAGTTCACGTATCCAGAGTCATCTCCCCATGGTTAAAACTTAAGACTTCATAATCGTAGTCAAATGGCATAATTAATTAGTACCATCTATCATACTTGACATCTCTGGCCTTCCCTTTACTGCTCGCGTGAGTATAATGCACCCCGACTTGAAGCTCGAGCTTCCTATTTCATCCCACAGATATTCTCACAGTTAACTGCGACCAGCAAACCACCTAATCACCATTCAGAAAGAGATAGTGCCTGTGTGCGCGTACCGAATCCCCGTATTCGCAACTGTCAAATGATATAAATACTGTCCCAATTCTCGTTCATTCTCTCTATTTCCCATAATCTTAACACATTCAAATATCTTCCAAAGATGGTTACTCAAAGTCGTTCCCGTTCCTCGTTAACACTAAACCAATTGCAACATATCCAAAACCCTGGTTCCGTTGACACCTCTGTCTTCTATGTTGGTGTCGATGTGGGTACTGGCTCTGCCCGTGCTGCAGTCGTTGATAACACTGGTTCCATCTTAGCGTTGGCTGAGAGACCTATCCAGAGACAGGAACTGAAACCTAACTATATCACTCAATCCACCACTGAGATCTGGAATGCCATCTCATACTGTGTCAAGGCTGTTGTCAGAGATGCCGAAATTGAACCTGATCAAGTTGTGGGTATCGGTTTCGATGCTACTTGCTCCCTTGCCGTCTTGAGAGAGGATAATGATGACCCACTAGGTGTTGGTCCAGATTTTACTAACAATGATCAAAATATCATTCTTTGGATGGATCATCGTGCCGTTGATGAAACTAATGAAATCAATGCCACTGGCGATAAATGTTTGAAATATGTTGGTGGTACTATGTCTATCGAAATGGAATTACCAAAGATGAAATGGTTGAAGAATAACTTACCTGATAATTTATTCACACAGGCCAAGTTTTATGATTTGGCTGATTTCTTGACTCATAAAGCCACTGGTTCAGAAGCAAGATCATTCAATTCAACAGTTTGTAAACAAGGTTTTGTCCCTCCTGGTGTCGAAGGCTCAAAACATGGTTGGTCTAAAGAATTCCTTGAACAAATTAACTTGCCTGAATTAGTTGAGGATAAATTCAGAAGATTAGGTGGTGCCCCAGGTTTAGGTGGCCAATGGTTATGTGCTGGTGATGTCGTTGGTCCACTATCAGCCAAAGCTGCCGAAGATTTAGGTTTGACTACCGAATGCCTTGTTGGTTCAGGTGTTATTGATGCTTATGCCGGTTGGGTCGGTACTGTTGCTGCACAAACTGATGTTCCAATCCCAGCATTGGTCGAAATGGATCAAAAGGAGAAGGGTATTGGTAAATCAGCAGGTAGATTGGCTGCTGTTGCGGGTACTTCTACTTGTCACATTGTGTTATCTAAAGACCCAATTTTCGTTGAAGGTGTGTGGGGTCCTTATCGTGATGCTATGTCACCAGGTTATTGGTTAGCTGAAGGTGGTCAATCATGTACTGGTGCCTTATTAGCTCATGTCTTGAACACACATCCATCATATTCCGAATTAGCCAGATTATCAGATGCTTCAAATGTTTCTAAGTTTGATTATTTGAATGCTAGATTAGAACAATTGACTCATGATAGAGGTTCTAGATCAGTCGTTGCATTGGCTAAACATTTATTTTTCTATGGTGATTATCATGGTAACAGATCTCCAATCGCTGATCCAAGAATGAAGGCTTCTATTATTGGTCAATCCATGGATACTTCAGTTGATGATTTAGCCATCACTTACTTAGGTGCTTGTGAATTCATTGCTCAACAAACAAGACAAATCGTCGAAAAGATGGCCTCATCAGGTCATCATTTAGGTGCTATTTTCATGTCTGGTGGTCAGTGTAGAAATGGTTTATTGATGAGATTATTAGCTGATTGTACCGGTTTACCAATTATTATTCCAAGATACATTGATGCTGCTGTCGTCTTTGGTGCTGCCTTACTAGGTGCCGTTGCTGCAAAAGATGCAATCAACAAGAAGAAACAAAACAGATCAAGATCACCATCAATGAGATTATCTGGTCTCAGTGCTTTGAAACCATTAACTCAAGCACATTCAACACTACCTGCTGATTTAGCATCTCCGTACACTGCTCCATCAGCAACTGCATCAACCACTAACTTCTCTGCTATTGCCGCACAGGGTGGTTTCCCATTCCCAAGCATGACTTCTGGACCCCTTGAAGCCACCGTTATTGAGGACTCTGAAGAAGATGATGAAGAAGAACATCAGACTATTTCATTCGGTGCGAATAAACAAAGTCAATCAGAAGTTGAAAATAAATTAAGAGATTTGAGATTGCAACAACAAGCAAAGAAAGACCACAGTGAAGAACTATGGAATGTTATGGTTCACTTATCAGGTGGTGGTAAAGTTGTTGCACCAGCTCCTGAGGATTCTCCAGATAGATTGTTATTAGATGCCAAATATAAAGTCTTTTTAGAACAAGCTGAAAGTCAAAGAAGATATAGAGCTTTGGTTGATGGTGTTGAAGCAAAAATTGCAGCTAAGCCTTAGATTAATTGCACTATTATAATGATTTCGATCAGTCTGATGTTTGCTAGTGTATTTACAAATGATATAAATGTTTTTATGAGATAAATATGTAGTTGAACATGTTTTCAGTAACCATAAGCTCCATAAATAAAGGCTGAACAAAGAGAGTCAATCAGAGTCAGACCCTTGATATCTATCAAATTGGTAGGGCAACATGTAATATGCGACCTAATTGGGAAATATGTAAACAAAACCTTACGGATGTGGCCCTAGCGATCCGATGTTTTTTTTCGATTGTCAAGAATAAAAAAGCAGATGATTGAAAACGAGAATAATTAACTAGTTACGGCTGCTTTGATTTCACTCAGTTTGATTCTTTCTTTTTGTTCCATCACATACAGCTCTTTTAATCAGTACACTCATTTTCAATCGACAAACAAAGTCGGTTTTCACCCATTTGAAGAACTTTTTTTTAGACAAGGAGAACATTCTTATTGGAATCACAGAACATTCAGATCACTCTTTAATTTAATCATAACAAAAGACTCTTAGCTATCTTGATACATTCTTATTCCCTCATTTCTCATGAAGCTAATACAGATATTGTCACTGATATCACCAATCCTGGCACAACAATTTCCTATACGGATTCAAGAACTAGATCAACCAGACCTAGATCTATCATCATTCAGTACTAATGAGATTGGTCTTTTAGGGAACTTTGATACTGTGTCGACTTATTCATATGTTGGTGCATCAAATTTTACAATCCAGGTGAATTCTGAGTCTAATAGTCTCATATACAAGAATAACAAGAATCAATACGTCAAGATAGGCGAAATACAGGATGGGACAGTTCAAGATATAATTCCATTACAGGAGGATCGATGGCTAATACTTGGTGATTTCCAATCAATAGGAGACTTCAATGCTTCAGGACCAACTATTTTCAACCTCACGAGTGGAGAATTTTCAAATATTGAAATTGATGGGAATGTGACAACTGCATTGTTTGATGGTCAAGATCTAGTCTACTTGGGTGGTGATTTCACATACAATGGTACGAATAGTGCAGCAGTTTACAATTTATCCACTGATACATTAGATATCACTCCATTCCATGGGTTTGGGAGAAACTCGCATATCAATAGCATCGTCAAATATGAATCAAATATTATCTATGGTGGTAAATTTGATACTTTGGGTTATCCACAACTATTATCTGAAAGTTATAACACGTCAAGTATTACAATTGAAGCTGATCAAGTTGTCCCTATGAAATATGCTACATTCTCCTCATCCGATGGCTCTTCAAACCCAGAGAATGTTGCTTGTCCGGGCAGTGGAGAAAGTTGGTTAGTTTCAGGTGCTACTGCAGCCACATTAAACATTGGATTATCATATAGTGTGATACCGTCCAAGATCAGAATTTACAATGACCAAGATCTTGAATCACAAGTCTCGTTATTCAGATTGTTAACAGAACCAGCTAGTGGTATTATGAATCTGACATACGTTGATCCAACAACAGGAGAGTTAGCCGTTTGTGACGCATGGTGCCCATTATACAATTCATCAGCATTATCAACCTTAGCAGAAAATGCAGCATCATTGACTGCCTCATTTGGTGACGGCACATTGAGTTTTGGGCCAAACTATCAGGATTTTGGTTTTGTCAATTCCTTAGATGTTTTGAGTTTAACATTCCAGGCATTAGATTCATATGGTTCAAATGCTGGTCTTTCTGGCTTACAAGTTTTTCAATCCATTTTCTCAACCTATGCCAACAATTTACTAAATGAGCCTTCATGTGGTTCAATTGAAGACTATTCTAAGAGTGATTTGATTGGTGACTGGAGTGTATCTGATCAAGGTTATTTGACCACCACAGTTGAATCAGGTTCTGAAGCTAGTGTCATTTTCTATCCAAACATAACGTATGCTGGTGAATATTCCATCTTATTATACACACCAGGCTGTGGACAAAAAAGCTCATGCTCTTCAAGAGGAGTTGTTAATGTAACAGTTATTGATGAAGAAGAAGAGACCATTCTTGAATCGCATACCATTTATCAAACCAATGTTGAAATGAAATATGATTCTATCTTTTATGGTAGCTTGAATGGTTCTGTTCGTGTTGAAATGATGTTTGATTCTTCATTATCACCATCTGGACCAGTACAATTGGTCGCTGATAGAGTTGGTACTACTATTTTCTCAATTGATGATATCCTTAACAAGAATGGTTCTGTTCCAATCAACGGATTGTTTGAGTATTCACCTGCTAACTTTACTCAGTTGAACCCTAATAATTTGACAGAGACCTTAGTTGTTGGTAACACTACTATCAATACATTGGGTGCTGATCTCTCTGATGGTGCTAATGTCTTCCTTGGTTTGAACAATGAATCGATTATTGTTGCTGGTGATTTTGAATCATCTGAATATGGTAACAACTTTCTTCAATTAGCTATTGGTGGATTTGATGACACTGATAACGTAGTTGAAGCAGATGTTGATGTTGTTGATGGTGGTTTGAATGGTGCCGTTTCAGGATTATACCCCGTTCAATATGGTGTCATTGTGCTTGGTCAGTTTGATAATACTAATAATGAAACTGATATTGTCTCTATGAATGGTTCATCTTCTGCAAGCTTGAATAATGCTGCTTTGTTTAATGGATCATGGTATGCGTTCCCTTCATCAATTAGTGGTTCTTCTTTCTTCAACATTACATTAAATGATCAACTCTTCTGGGTTTTCGATGATGATAAGTGGGATGTTTCAGCAAACAACCGGTTCAATGATTCCTCATTGTTATCATTCAATGCTACTGCTGCTGGTGTTCGAGGTGATGATACTTTATTCGCTGGTTCTTTGACTTTCTCAGATGCTTTGATTAACAAAGGCTTATTATCGAATGGTTCAAGTTTCACCAATATCACTAATGATACATTAGAACACAGTTCCATTGAGACTGGTTTATTCATTAATCGTTCATTATCTGCATTTGGTGGTGAGTTCACAACTTCCTCTGGTTTGACTAATTTGATTCTTGTCGGTAATGAGACGTCAGGTCTTGATATTCAATGGTCTGATAATTCATCAGTTAGTGCATTATTTGCTTTCAACAATCAATTATTCGTTGGTTCCAGTTCTGGTGGTCAAATTGACGGTAATGCACTCCAAGGTGTTGCTATCTACGATTTGAATAACTCATCATTTGCTAACCCTCAGCCTGATGCATTAAGTACCTCTAATTCTAATTTATTGGTTTCACAATTCGGTATCTTCAATAACACTTATTTGGTTGTTGGTGGTTCTTTCGATTCAGCCGGAGATGTTGATTGTTCAGGTTTGTGTTTCTACAATCTAAATCAATCATCATGGGAATCATTGATTGATGGTTTTACAGGTACTGTTTCCTCGTTCAGATTTGTTAATAACACTTTGGTTTCGGGTGGTCGTATCAATTACAACAATACTGATTATTCACTATTTGCTTATGATTTTAACTCAACTGAACAAGCTAATCAACCAGATGCATTCAGATCTTTGAACCAAACGGTTACTAAATTTATTTTAGTTGATAACTCAACAACTGAAAGAATCATTATTTCTAATGAGTACTCCATTTCAGCATATAATGGCTCACAATGGTCTAGTATCACCACTTTTCTAAATGGTACTGTTATTAGAGATATCAACTTATTTTACCTCTCACAATCCAATGAGGCCAATCATGGTAAGTACTTTGATTCTGATCAAGTTCTAGTGGCATCTGGTGATTTGCAATTACCATTTTATGGATATGCCAATCTTGCCTACTACAACAGTACACAATGGGTTCCATACCTTATCACAACATCAAGTTCTGGCTCTTCATTAGCTAACTCCATTTTCATGAACAAAGATATGTCCTCATTATATCAAAGTGGATCAATCTCAGCACAGAAATCAGAAACGTCACATTCTTCTACTCCAACACCAAGTCATTCAAGTGATCCTGGTTCTGGTGAAGAAAAGTCCGGTAAAATGGATCGTGGTTTTGTGGTTCTGGTGTCATTGGCTGCTGCGGTTAGTACTGTCTCGTTATTAGGTGCATTGGGTGCAGCCTTATTATACAAAAAGAGAAAGCATGACTATACTCCATTGGAACCAAGAGTCAATGAGACTGAGATGTTGGATACAGTTCCACCTGAGAATTTATTGAAGCACATCTAGAGAAAAGAAAAGAACTGATTTTTTGATTATGATGTTTAGTTTTGGGTTTAGTTTACAATACTTGTTTTGTCGTTTGTTTTGTTTTCGTTTTAGTTTTAGTTTTGATTTTAGACATTTGTGTTGTTCTTTTGAGTTTATAATAATTGATGGTGTTTTTTATAGTATTTATAATGAAAATAATTACTAATTAATTTAACCATTTTACTGTAATCATTCTAAAATAAGAATCTATACATTAATCATGAACTCGTTTTGGCTAATTGTTCGTTTGCAGTGTTCAATAACTTCCGATAAAGACTAGTCTCTCTGTGAATAAATGATAAACTATCATTATAGATAGGAGCAGTGTCTTCTAGGCATAACTTAACGTGTAATAGCTGTGTCTCAACGCTCCAGTCTTTAGCAGCAAGTAGACTCCACAATGCAGCCTGTCTGTTTCTGGTGAGACCAAGAGTTCCCATATGCTGTGTCTTCAGTTTCTCAGTATTCACATATTCTTCCTTTGACTCATCATTCTCTGGTTGGTTCTTAATCAACTTTCTGGAAATTATTACTTTAGCCTGACTTGAAACAAATAATGAATAAATATAGCTGATACGCTGATGCAGCAAAATCTTACCAACTTTACCAACAAGCTTATCATCAAGCGCCTTAGTGATCCATTTCAAAGCAGCTGGTGAACTCTCCCATCCATCCCTCAATGTACAAAATAATTCAGAAACGATTAAAATTGATCTTAACGCATACGTCTTCAATCCGCATCTCGCCAAATATGTGTAGTTTGCAGAATCCAGCAATGGATCAATGGTATCATTTTTTAACTTCGATGTGATGTTTGTGGCACCCATCAATAAGGAAATAGCAGCCATCTCCTGAGTTGAGGCCAAATAGTTCCATGCTTTGTCAGAAAGGAAATCCTTCTTGGAGATCTCATATGTTGTGTATGCATATTTGTAATCACGTAACATGAAAGACCAATCTGCTAGTTTTCTGGTGATAGATTCTGTGGATTGACTTATATAGTAACCTTTCTCTGCATTGTAGTTGTTTTGTTTCTCATTGCTCAATTGGTTCTTGGTCGTACCACCACCAATCCACCTTTTGGAAACGTTGAAGAATCTTCCTGTCAAACTCTTTCTTGGTGCAATGACTTGTTCGTCCCAAGTAGCGATCTTTTGTTCCATGAATGGTATTATTTTCTTTTGGATGACTTCTTTCAATAATGATGAGATGAAGACTAAGTTCACATTAGGAAGTAATGGTTCATCTTTGGAGTGAAATTGTTGTTCTTGTAATTCTTCGTCAACTGAGAGAGATAATAATGGAGGTTTCAGCCTTGATGAAGCTTGATCTTTGTTGAATGAAAATGGAAGTACGAAACTATCAACGTATAATTGTTTCTTTATCTGTTCTTTCAGTTGAGATGCTCCGAGTTTCTGATTATCGTCTGTTTCATCATGGACCACTATGATTATTGGTAGAATGTCATCAATGTTTAGGTACTCTGGTAATTTGGTGTTCTTGAACTGGATCAGTTGTTTTCTGGCATCTTCATACGTTTCGTTGGCTGTGATGAATAAAAACGATGCAATTGGATGATTCATATACTCCAATGGAGTTATGTTGGAACTTGAAAGGAATTTTGAAAAGTATTTGGTATAGATGGAGTTTCTAAGTAGTAACTCTGTGGTTTTGTTTCCACCAGCTTGTTCAATCTTCAGTATCTCTTCGTTAACATTTCTGACGTATTCTTCCATCAAAATCTCTAATGATTGATGACTTAGTAACTGCGCCTTCCCAGTCTGTGCCTGCTGTATACTGAGCAAATGATCCAATGGTCTTGTGAACTTCAATGAAAACTCATCAGCGGTCCTTGATATCAGTTGTGAATCCTTGATCTGGAATTTGTTCTGTATCTTGTCTCCAAATGGTTTGAACAAATGAAAAAACGAATGGAATCCAAACTGCTCTGCAATCTTATCAACTTCATCAGAGCATGAAATGGGAACCTGTGGAGCGAATGCCGATACGATCATCTTCTTACAATCCAATGAAGACTTCTTTGACCCGATTTCGCCACGAATCGCGGTCTGCTCAAGCAAGGGTGAAATATCCCTGCCCGTCCTCAAATAGAACAGAATGTTGCTGGCATCCAATGAGGTATCCATGGTGCTTAATGCGTGAATTGTGGAATTAAAAGAGTAAAGTGTGTACTTTCCAATTGTTGATGTTTTTGAATTTCGAGAGATTGAGATTGAAACGATTGGAAAAGGAACGCACCGAACCAGGATCGAACCTAGGAGTGATTGTAGATGGTAGGGTCACATTTTTTTTGTTAAATTATTCATGCTTGGTGAACGCAGTTAAAATATGGTTATATATAGTTACAGTTATTGTTGGTTCAGAAAAGTATAAAAGGGGTGATGAATCCAGTTAGTTACTGTTAGAGAGAACCTTTGTGTTTCAGAAGGTTGAACGGTTCACAGATCATCATGAGAGTTATACTAGTATATAATATCAAGCCTTGTTGAATAGATGCTTATCAGAGTACATTAGTTAGTATGTCCATTCCCTTAAACGTTACATTAAAGCTTCATTATAAATAGATACAGAAAGTCTACATTCTTCTGGACGATGTTATGTATTTATACTAACAAGCGATACAGGGGATTTTGGGGTGATCCCGATATAATAGACTGATCCAGTGTTCAGGTTGAAAGTGTTCCCGTTTTATCAAGAGTTATATTTTGAAGCTATAGGTTGAAACCTACCATAATGTTTACAATATATCTCATCAATAGATTATATAGATTGAAATTATCTGGATGGATTACTCAACAATCTGACTAATTTCTTTGTATCTCTTTCCAGAAATTGGTGAACCAATTCAGTATTATCAAACTCTTGTCTTGTCAAAATTCTAGTGTTTACCATCTCATGAAAGATAATTCAGTGGTTTCCTTTCAATAGCATAAAGTCTTCTATCTTAAGGGTATCACCACTGTCAAAGACAAGTCCGATTTTGGTATATAGAACTTTCAACTGTTGCACGGCATCTTCGATAAGGGCCTCTTCTCTGATAGGTAGAATCTCCCTCCATGGCAGGATATCATCTTTAGTGTATTCGTTGAATACTGCATAATAAGGACCCAGATACCCCGGTCTTTTGAAATAATTACCAATGTAGTACCAAAAACCACCACTGAAAGATACATTATGGGACTGAACACAAGGAACACCACCTAACCATGATGAATGTTTATCATTGTAATTGGAAATCATCTCATACTTGGTCACTATTTCTGTTATCAGCTTGGTGGTTGCAAAATTTCAGTATCCATCAAAATCATTGAATTGTTCTTTTGAGTATTCATCAGTATAAAACTTACCTTCCAACATGCTAATGTTTATGAAGTTTATGTTAATGACTCTACCATTCGAAATGCCGTCTTGGTCTTCTGACTTCTTAATCGAAGTGAATAAATCTGGTGCATCATACAACTTTTTCAACTTGGCATCCTTGATATCTGATTTCAATGATCGTCTGTGGGTCAAATATTTCATGAACACATTTGTTTCAGCCTCGAAAACTCCCATTCATTCTATAGTTGACTGAATCATCTGATCATGGGCATAAATAGTACCAGATAGTTGAACAAATGATATTCCTAGACTTTCAAGAATCGAATCAGATAATATCTCGCAATTCAAAATATCTGAAACAATTGAATCACTCATTGGCTTTACATGAAGACATAATGATGTCGTGTGGTTGTCTTCTTCATTCAAACATACAAAATTAGGATCATTAGTCTGCATATCTCTGCGTTCTTGAGTTTCATGCTTCATTGGGAACGACAAATTTGATTCATCACCATCAGTACTTTCCTCTTCATCATCAGTCTCTGGTTGCAATGAGCCGTTTGCAGGTGCCATGACATCTTCAGGAATTGCTAATTCCTTGAAAATGGCACTTAACTTCTGAAATTTTGGAATTGGTCCAGTTGAAGTCAAATTTTCAACGGTCTCATATAAATTGTTAATCAACATCATTTGAAAGCTCACCAAATCAGAATAATTATCTGTTTCTGAATTCTTTTCATCTTCAATTTTATAGTCAACTAGTCCAATGTTAAAGTTTTGGCAACTGTCTTGGTTGAGACTATTGTAGTTGTATAATCTCGCCCGAAAGGGGATAAGTTTAAATGGTGTCTCATATGACAACGCAGCATGAGAAACTTCATACCGTCTAAAAGATGAATCCAAACTTGAATCCTTCACTGGAAATACTGATGACAAGTTCAATTTGAAATTATTTTCATCTTCTTCATCAAAATTGCATTTCATCAGAATCAATTTCAATCAAAAGGAAGTATATCTTTCCATTTTCTAGAAATGTGAGAATTCCCATTGAGGAGACAATTGTAAGATTGAGATACCGAGTCGTCTGTTTCAGAACAGCTAAGAAGTCTTTGTAGAACTGGAACGACTGGTTTTGATTAGTTTCAGCTTCTGCACCACCATCATCCAGACCAGCTAATAATGGACTTACATCACTTTCAGACCTATGATCAGTATCAAAGACCATCAACACATTTTTCAGATTGAGCTTCGCTTCACTGCTTAACATGTCTATTTTCTTGATACTCCCTTTGGTGGAGATGGTAGCCTCTCCTACTACTGGAAGTTCAAATGCACCGCAGACACCAGTATACATGCCATCACTTGTAACAGAGTGCTTCTTATGGTCATCATGTTCGGAAACCTTCGATGATAGATCACGGTCTGATTGAAATCTAATATTTCTGAATTGCAAACCAAATATTTCATCAATAACCAGGTTGAATTTTTCATTATATTGTGGAACTCTCTCACTTATTTTTCCAGTTGTAGATTTTGTTTTTGTGGATGAACTTTATCAATTCCTGAAGTGTTGGTCGACTTGATTTCATAGGGCTTTGTTGTATCGCAGAATATCAAAAAATTGCAACTCTGGCTATAATTTTAAAAAAAGGATCAAGAATCTCATTCTTGAGCTCTATTTCCTTTTCTAATTCTGTTGGGTCATTCTCTTCCAAAAGTTTTGAATAATCATTAAAACAGATGTCAAGGGGTTTCAAATTGGTTTGAAGAAAACCTTCGAACATTCTGCCGAACTTGATTGATTCAATATAGTTCCTGTAGATCACTGCAAATTTCTTAATTTCCACCTGGTTCAACTCCTTTAGCTTCCCTTCACTTTATTTTTTGAGCAACGGAAATATTTCATAGAATCTACCAGAATATGTATCATTACCTCCAACACCTCTAGATGTTTTTTCCCTTGGCACAACGAATGAAGCTAAATCCTTTGAAGATAATACAATTATGAGTGGCGCTAGCTGAAAAATCTTCACCATTCGATTCTTGAACTTCAACTTCGTTTCATTTGAGGGTTTCACATGATCAAAAAGATGACCCAAATAATCACCAAGAGTAACGGGTGTTGTAAGGCGTCGTTTGGAACTTTTCGTACCTTTAGACTTTTTTGGTCTCATATTGTTAGCAATATACATCATTCTGCTTAAGGCAAACTTGAAGCTATTCACAACATCCAGAGTATCAGCCTCCCTGAAACTATCATATGCTTTTCTGAAGCTCTCTTTGAAACCTCCATTAAAATCGAATTTGATGATTCCTTCTTTGATGACGTAAACCTGTTCAAGATACTGATCCAGTGGTTTTGACATGTCTAGGTCTGACATGGTTGCTTTTGGAGTAGCTGATATTGTCTATTTATTTACATATACTGCATGATTTCTGCTCATTTTTTGAGACAATACCTGTCAAGAGGGGCACAGGGCTGCATTGCAGCCTGATTTGATAGTCGCAAGGGATCAAAATTGTGATTTTTGTAATATTGATGATCTCGTCAATTGATTATCAAACAGATCCGAAGCATGATGTATGATTCCTTTAACTCTACAGTACCCCAAAGCTCTATCTGTTTTCTTTAAATGCACTCAATTCAGTTCAGGACTGCACCATTTGCACCAGTGTTTATTATCTTCCTGAAAAGGAAAGGTAATGAGAAAACGTAATCGTGCCTGTACCAATAATTTTCTTCAATAATACTGGAGTAGATTCTCTGATTTGGTAGAGTTTCGCCGTCTTACCCAATTCCCAGTGATATCCACGCCACATGAGTAGCGATGCACTGAATGACTATCATGACAAGTTCACTTAGGAATTTCAAAGTATGCGTCCATTGACGAGCTTCTAAGCCCAGAATACTAACATTCACAGAATTCGATGAGCAGGTCAACAATACATCAACAAAACAATTAGACTCAGTAAAGACAGAAGTCATCTCATTGAAGAAACAAATTGAGCCTGTGACTCTGTTGCTGCCTAAATTTCAACAATTTCCATATTCTGATCAGTTGCAGGCTCTGTTGGGCATGATCACAACGAACCTAAACCACAGCGAAGATTCAGAGTGAATAGAGATAGATCTACATCGAGGCAAAAAGCAGAAGAAAAAGAATCAATGGAAGTCCAAGATATGGAAGAAATCAAGGAAGAGTCTCATCTTCTAAGATCTGAATCTCTGATGAAATCATCAAAATCATCAAAATCGCAGAAAAATCAATCACTTTACAGAACATCACAAAATCGATCATAATAACTACTGAAATCCAATCAATCACGCTGAAGTCCATAACTGATTCAATAATAGTCCTTAATCCAATAGATCCCGCGTTTCTTTTCAATTTGAAGAACTGCCTTATGTATGTGGAGTGTCACCAGTTGAGAATTCATGATTCGGAGCGAAGTTTGTTACTGATATACCTACCAATGTAGGAATAATTGAGAATTCCAAGTGTTTCAAGTTCAATGAAGGAGTATAGGTTAAAGATTTCAATCATCCGTTTGGGAAAAGTCCGAGCTATGCATCATTCAAAACGACTGAGGAGATCACAAACGCGAAGGCAGAAGTAGAGAATCCAAACTTAGATCATTTGAATAACTACATCAACTTCATAAAGTGAAACATTTTATAGCAAACACAATCTGTGGAGATCATTGAAAAATTCATTAAATAGCAATTCTTAGCTGGGGTTAGCAAATGGTCAAACAAAATTAGAATGTGTTTATCTATATCTAGTGTTATAAACTGCGATCGTATGATTTGGGGGCCATTGGTTTCTCTGTTGTTTTGAATGGTCAAGAGTTCTTCAAACCCATCAAAGAGGCAAAGTGTCTGATTTCCCAAGTCTTGAACATCTCCTTCTTTGAAATTTCTGAGAAATGTCGGTAGCGAGACGACATTGGCTAACACTCTTGTCACTGACTCCCTCAATGTCTCTGATCTATTGAATGGAACAAGTTCATGTTCGTGAATGAAATAGTTGGCGGGCTTCAAGTATGAGAGAAACGCCTGGAAGAATATGAAATTGAAATCATACTCTGACTCCACTGACACTCGGAGATCCAAATTGGCAATTGTGCAAATGCGTGAATTGTGGAATTACATGATTAAAGTGTTTGCTTTCCATGTTTTTGAATTTGTTTGGAAAAAGAACGCACCGGATCAGGATCGAACTTGGGAGTCATTGGAGATGGGTAGCCGGGATTGTCGGTACGCGCACTCTCCCTCACCCGAAACACGCTCATTTTCAATCAACAACGAATCAGACAGTATTCATTCAACTTTCTGATTCACCACGCTCTGCCCACTACAAAGAGACGCACTTCATGACGGTCGCAACAATGCAGTCTGTTCAACTTCTCCTGCTGCTATCGGTGCTCTTCACGGCCGCTCAGGCCTTCTACCTCCCGGGTACGGCTCCAACCTCATACAAGCAGGACGAGGACGTTCCTTTGCTAGTCAACCACATCACCCCAAGTATCTTCCACGAGAAGGTCTCAGATGACTTCGTCTACTCTTTTGACTACTACTACAAGAGACTCCATTTGTGTCAGCCAGAGAAACTGGTCAAACAACCAGAATCATTGGGTTCCATTATCTTTGGTGACAGAATCTACAACTCTCCATTTGAATTAAAAATGTTACAAAATGAAAAATGTAAATCATTATGTGTTTCTTCTTTCCCTGGGTTAGATACTTTGTTCATTAACAAGTTAATCAAAAACGGTTTCTTTTACAATTGGTTAGTTGATGGTTTACCAGCTGCTAGAAAACTACATGATAAGAGAACTAATTCTGATTTCTATGGTGCTGGTTTCGAATTAGGGTTTGTTGATAAAGACGGTATTCCTCACTTAGATAACCATTTTGATATCCAAGTCGAATATCATAAACGTGGTGAAGATGATTATAGAGTTGTTGGTGTTACTGTTGATCCACATTCTTGGGAAAGATCAGAAGCTAAATGCGACGCTGAATCATATTCAGCGGTTACTTTATCCGGTAAGGAAAGAAGTGATGTTATTTTCACTTATGATGTTACTTGGGTTGAATCTGAGACTTTATGGGCTACTAGATGGGATAAATACTTACATGTTTATGATCCAAAGATCCAATGGTTCTCATTGATTAATTTCTCATTGATTGTTATTTGTCTGTCTTTGATCATGTCTCACATCTTGTTCAGAGCATTGAAGGGTGATATTTCAAGATATAATGAAGTCAGCCTGGATGATGAATTCCAAGATGAATCAGGTTGGAAATTAGTGCATGGTGATGTCTTCAGATCTCCAAAACTATTACAAATTTTGTCCGTTCTTGTTGGCAGTGGTACCCAATTACTGTTGATGATCTTGTTTACCGTTGGTTTTGCCTTATTAGGTTTATTATCCCCATCAAACAGAGGTTCATTGGCCACCGTGATGTTTATTCTTTATGCATTATTTGGTTTTGTTGGTTCATTCACTTCAGCAACCATCTATAAATTCTTTGGTGGTGAAGATTGGAAGGTCAATACGATTTTATCACCACTGTTAGTTCCAGGTTTCATCTTGCTTTCATTCACTTTCCTGAATTTTTTCCTAGTATTTGCCAACTCTTCCGGTGCTGTCCCAGCAGGTACTTTGTTAGCTATTGTTGTCATCTGGTTTGTAATTTCGGTTCCTTCCTCAGTTGCTGGTTCTTTGATTGCATTGAAGAGAGAAACATTATCAAAACCAGTCAAGACCAATCAAATCCCAAGACAGATTCCAACACAACCATACTACTTAAAGACGGCCGTTGCTGCTTTATCCTCAGGTATTTTCCCATTCGGTTCCATTGCCGTTGAAATGTACTTCATCTATTCTTCATTATGGTTCAACAGAGTCTTTTACATGTTTGGATTCTTATTCTTCTGTTTCATCTTGATGATTGTCACCACTGCTTTAGTCACTGTCTTGACAACTTATTACACATTATGTTCAGAGAATTATAAATGGCAATGGAGATCTATTTTCATTGGTGGTGGCTGTGCTCTTTATGTCTTCATTCATGCTATCTTCTTGTCAAAATTCCAGCTTGGTGGATTCACCACTATTGTCTTATATATTGGTTATTCCTTCTTGATCAGTATCATTACTTTTATTGTCACTGGTTCTATTGGTTTCTTAGCAAGTTTGTTCTTTATTAGAAAGATATATTCAGCTGTTAAGATTGATTAGATTGGTTTCAATCAAGGATTATATGTTGGGAAATCACGGATATTGAAGGTAAAAAAAAATGCCCTAATTTCTGTTGGCTTCAAATCTTATGAAGGTAGAGAAAAAAAAGTGAAGCTGGAAAATCACATATTCAGAATGTATAAAAGTGTGCATTTATTCTGACTCAGTAGCAGGACACCCACGTAAAAGGACTCGAGAGGTGACGACTTCACAAACACAATTTATTGATCGATCACTCATTGTACCTTATTATAACATCTAATTGCAAGTGAGGCCAAATCACACACCTCAAGTTGATGAAATGACGTTTTCTTGCCCAATACCCAATTGCTGTGGTAGTACGCTTTTCCATTACCCACCACTAGTCCATAAAAGTGATTTCTGGCAAATTACGCTACAAAAGGCCAACAAATCTGCAGATCTCGCGGGAAAATCCTGGATGACGTTATAACTACATATACTTTAAATCGTGGTTCGGTCTAGTTAAGTTGACGCAGAGTCACTATTAAAGTTTTCGGGTCGGCAAAAGTGTTCATATGGGTTTTTTAAAGCTTGGTAACGTTGTGAGTTATCGTGAGACTAAATTGTAAGTTGGCCACGGTCTAAAACAGAAACTAACATGGTCCACTGCTGATACAAGTTATATAGAGTAAATTTAAAGCTATTAAACGGATATTTGTGGGAAAAAAAAAGACATCCAGTTCCTTGATTTCATGATGTATGCGGGAGCGTAAACCTTTCTATATGCAGAACAAGTGCAATTGGATCATTAACAGGCCGATGCGGGAAGACCGTTTTCTGAAACGCCCTAGCAACAGATTTGAATAAAGTTCTTCTTTTGGCTCATAGCTACCCGCAAAGGCACAATTACATTACAAGCGCGACTCAATGTCAATCAGATACTCTCAGCCTCCAATACGCTGGAACTGTGAGCATTCTTGTTATTGCTACCCAAAGAATTCATCTATGTTCACTAGGTGTACCCAATACATATCTGGCTATATACATCACCAATCAGTGCCCTAACTACGATAATTACACACCTAAACCTGCATTTTACCACTCAATGCGTGTAACTTCCGTAAGTGCATGGTTGTGTTGATTTCATTTATCATGCATCATATCACTGTACTACGCTATCACTCACTTATAGACCAAGCGCGTACGACACAATAAGAGCATGAGTCAAATTAAGCCTAACAAAGAAATCGTTCGATATAGGCATTATTCTGGAATAAATAGTGCCAGCAACTCAGCTCAGCTGACCAACTGCTCATCAAAACTGTAATATCAACTCGCACAGACTCCGCGGAAAAGCTTTACCTCTGAGGCACAGTTAAGCACACACTACACTTTGCGAACACTTCTATCAAACCCAACTAACTTCACCTGTGACCTGGAACCACATCAACTTGATGAATCCCTACAATGAAGTAATAGGCCCTAGCTTCGAGTTTCCGGTCCAAGATAGGTCAAATCAAATCAGACCGAACCAATGCTGAAGATACGTGCCAAGCAGTAGAAAAGGTTAGTTGAAACTTGAATTTGAAGATGAAATCACAGAAGAGCCAAAGAGAACAGAGGCCCCAAAGAACGAGTTTATAGTTTAGTAAGCAAATAATAAATATACAATAGTGTTATAAAATTAAGAACAACGCTGATCACCAGTCATCATCGACATCCCAACCACTAAAAACCTACAAATTCTCACTAGTTAAAACTTAATCTACGATAATGCAGTCGATAATATACAGACTGCAAAATTCCACGCAAAGGCGAGGCTGTCTCGCGCCTTGCTTACCCAGAGGCAGACAACAAAAAAAATCAAAGCAGCCAGCGTAACCTGCGAGACGCACACTGGTGAGGACTGCAACTGAACCATCAACGCTCATCAAAGACTTTTCCAGCTGAAGTGGTTTCAAGAATTCACAGAGGTGGTTTTAATTCGAAATTCATGTTCAGATTCATTCTCATGCATTTTTCTGTGAAATATATGCATTATTGTGCATCAACTGGGACATGCCGGTGTTAACCCGGGTTGTGGTCTGGAATAGGCATAATTGACAGCATAACAGTTGGGGAGACAAGGAACTTAACATGAGACTTCAGTAGTTCTATTGATTGCAAAAGATGCAATAAAGAGCGCAGGAATGAATATTTTTTAGGCTCAATAATCTCCGTTTCATTTCCATGAATATTGCTTTAACTTTTGATCTGGGTAATTAAACCCTTGTGCGTCAACAGTACCAGTCACCTGTTAGCTCAATCCCTATGGGCTGCTATCAGAATCGGCAATAATTTCCATACTATAGGTCTACTTGAGAGACGGGAGCCTGAGATTATTAACTTCGCTGCATCTCCTGCTTAGAATGTATAATCTTTTTGAACTTTTTCGGCCACAGTTCGAAATCTCATCGAAACATGACATGTGTCGCCGATTTCTCATGAAGGTCTTCACTTTTGTGGCCCCTCTTCCTGTATAAAAATTATGGAAGACACGTACCCCCAAGCTACCATTGACGGTAAAGCTACATTGGTCAGGGGGCAGGTCCCATTGGCAAACTCTTTTTTGATATGGGGTCCATACTCCATAATACCAGAATTTTTTTACAATCTCGGAGTAGCAGGTTCCTCACATTGCACCACGAAAAGTCAGGGACCAAATCTGGTCCAATAAGTTCAGAGAAGAAACCGTAAAGTAACTTGGATCAATACATGCATGACTCCAACCACTCCAAGACCCCTTTTGATGATATTAAGCATTCTTTATTCTGTTATATAAGGTTCGCCTCATAGACATGATCTTCGATCAGTTAAACCGTCCAGCATCGCATGGGATCAGTCAACGGCTGACAGCGAGATCTGCTCCCGGCCAATACTCACTTGCGTACCAATTCTGGCATTACATCATACATGGACCATATTATATACTGAGCTCTTAAGCAGCGAGTGGTTCAAAGTTCACAATCGCGTATACAAATAAGATCAGGAGGTCCTGTCAATCATGCCCGGTGTACATGGATACATGGTTTGGTTCAAGGATGATGGACACAGTTTTCGGGAATACATTTGTGTTAATTGTTCCATGATTGAGAGAGTTTAAGGTTTCAGTTATATTCTCAGCATATACTTAAATATTGCATCCTCTCTCATTATTCTCGAATTGGAGCCTGAAGCACCAAGATTCTTGAAATGCACACTTCTATACTTTATTATGCAAGTTTCTGTATAAAATTGTTAGAAAAACAAGCACCGTCTGAAAGTGCAGGTAAGACTCACGACTCGACAGGCTCTTTGGCAGAGACACTGAGTAACTGTTCCCTTCCGAGAAGTCACATTATTAGAAAATGTATAAACTTGAACGACGCTTTTAAGGTTCTCGACTCTCCAGCTCATAAAGTATAAAGACACCGGCTTGTGGACATTCACGGTCCAAGTTTATATAAATTCCCCTTTGTAAATATTTCCTTAGTTTCAGATCCTGTTAGGGTTCCCAAGCTTGGCTCATATTCTGCAATTTCTAGAATCACACCCACTTCTTTGTTTGCCTCTGTCTCTGTCTCACAAATCCACCGGTTAAATTACAGAAGGTGTCAGGCTTGATCAAATTAAAGTGTTTACATCTTGAATTTTTTTTCACTTACTCATCGGTCAACTAGGTGAAGGACATCCAAATACTTAGTATACGAAAGGGACAGTTCTTTCAGAAGGCGTTAGGCTCCAGCTTCGGCTCGTTCTGGTGATTATATATTTTGAATATTCGTTCACAACTGGTAGGTTCACCGCAACATGGGAAGCAGGAGCAAAGACCCAACATTTGCTTCAGATGAGCCGGAAGTAAGGGCGTTAGTGAATCCCCCAAGCCCCAAAGAGAAACAAGAGGTTGTCAAAAAGACAGATGAGGGTCTTGAACGGACCATACCTGCTCCACAAAAGCAGAGCAAGCTATCGATATCAATGGTGTTCAAAAAGACGTGTTATAAATGTGGTAACCTGGGTCATCATGCAAGCGATTGTGAACATAAGGAGAGACTATGCTACAACTGCAAAAAACCAGGCCATGAGTCCTCAGAGTGCACAGAGAAGAAGAACACAGAGACCAAACAATGCTACTATTGCAAACAGGTGGGTCATATCCAGGAATATTGCCCCAATTACAAGAACTCGGTACAGTTTTCATCATCAAGATCCTCATCCAAAAACAACAGATACAACAGAGAGCATGGAAACCATGCGGCTCCCAAGCAGAACCACATGTGGAGTATACCACCTTATCAGGGTTCCCAACAACCACCATTTTTACCATATCCAGCAGCGTTTGACCCAAATAATCTCTTCCGACCACAGCATTTAATCCCCCCCCCCAGAAAGCATACCACCGTCCACCAAACCCATATTCTTACCCTCAACAAGTCTCACTACACCCATCCTTCCCAGTGGGCTACGTCCCTGTCACATGCCAACAGCTACCCTATCAGCCACCACGGCAAGGCTTCAGACAACACTCACAAACATACCACCCGGTGCATATCTCAAACTACAACCAGTCCACCCTGATGAACCAGCACTACGCGATGGAGCTCATGCGACTCAAGTCACGGCCCTACAAGGAATACAGGCCTCGCACACGCTTCCGGTGCTACACTTGTGGCGAGATGGGCCACGACAGCAAGCACTGCCATCAGAAGGGAAAGGGCTCTTTGTGATGGAGTAATCATAGAAACGTATTTTGTTTATAGAACGGGGCTGTCATTATCCAGCATTAGAATCTTTGCATGTTTTGTATAGTATTTTTGCATCAATGAATGTTTTCATCTTCAGCGGCAATTTCAAATTGTATAAATACTAAGAGGCTCCGCAGTTTCTGTTTCTGTTTCACTCTTCTTAACAACCGCCAGACCACAGCGGTTAACTAACAACATGACCATTGAAAAATCCAGTTCATCCATTATCCCTGTTGACGAGTTGCAAAGTCAGGGTGTCAATGCCAGCGACATCCAGAAGTTGAAAGCCGCTGGAATTTGCACAGTTTCAGTACGCCATACCCTCAATAGCCTAACTCGAGCCTCAAATATCCTAACCCTATCCTCAAAAAGACCGTTCTTTCCACAACAAGAAGAAACCTCTGCAAGATCCGTGGCCTCAGTGAAGTCAAAGTCGAGAAGATCAAGGAAGCTGCAGGCAAGTTAATGGTTCGTGTCGCATACCTATACCTCTTACCCGCCTATGCAGCATGTCTATGCAGTACTAACAATACCTGTCAGACTGTAGGTTTTGTTTCAGGGACTGTTCAAGCGGATATCAGAAGTCAGGTCATTGGCATCTCTACAGGTTCAAAAGGTTTAGATAGTGCTTTAGGTGGCGGAATAATGACTATGAGTATTACTGAAGTTTTTGGTGAATTTAGATGTGGTAAGACTCAAATGGCTCATACGTTATGTATCACTGCACAATTACCGAAAGTATGTTCATTTCCACAGTCGTTCTTAAGTTAAATTCTTATTTAGTATTATTGAGTACTAACTATATTCCATAGTCACTTGGAGGTGCTGAAGGTAAAGCTGCTTACATTGATACAGAAGGTACTTTCCGTCCAGATAGGTATGTGTTAATCCCAGCGCTCTAACAAAATCAAGCGATCATCATACTAACGTTTCTACAGAATCAAATCAATTGCGGTTAAACATGGTGTTGATCCAGACACTTGTCTTGAAAATATCACATATGCAAGAGCATTGAATAGTGAACATCAATCGGAATTATTGGAAAAGTTGAGTGAGGAACTAGCTTCTGGTCAATATAGACTCTTGATTGTTGATTCCATCATGGCTAACTTCAGGGTTGATGTATGTATGATCAATTTTCCGATTAATACGCACAGTTTACAAAATCTGGTGTTTCAGATATGGAGGATCTGATACTAACAGTAAGATATAGTATTCAGGAAGAGGTGAATTGAATGAACGTCAACAGAGGTTGAACCAACATTTATCCAAATTAAATAGGATTGCTGAAGATTTTAATGTTGCTGTGTTCTTGACCAATCAGGTTCAATCAGACCCTGGTGCGTCTGCACTATTTGCAGCTGCAGATGGAAGAAAACCGTGAGTACACTTAGAATCACGCTTATTCAGATCAAGATACTAACAGACTGCCAGTGTTGGAGGTCATGTCTTAGCGCATGCTAGTGCCACCAGAATTTTATTAAGGCAAGTTCATCCAATCCCAGCTACTATGAAAATCCATACTAACGTCATGCTCAGAAAAGGTAGAGGTGAAGAAAGAGTTGCTAAATTGATGGATTCTCCAGATATGCCAGAAACAGAAGCGATTTACACAATCGGTGAAGGTGGTATTACAGATACAGATGGTTAATCAAGTCAACAAAGAAGGCTATTTCAATTAAATTTCCTATTTGGTTTTAATTCATTCATAATCGTAAAAGTAGGGGGTATCTAATATCCAAATCTCTCTGGCATCACAACTGGTGCGACGAGTGACCATCCATAAATGAAGTAACAAATCCAGGCACTCACGATCTTCACCCAAGAGTAGAAATAAGTTCTTCCAACAGGGACAAAATCACCGAAATCATTCTGATCAACATTCATAGTTAACAAAACAGCGATCCATTGTGTAGCAAGGAAGAAAATGATATGGAATAGCACATAATTGTATTTAGTAGCGACTCTCTCTTCATCATTCTCATCCTCATCATCATATAACCAACTCTGATCAGTCAATGCACTTTCTGGTAATGTACCAACAGCAACAGCTTCTCTAATGGCTTGCAATCTCATTTCGTTTCTTGCAGTTGGTTGTGATGAGATTGGTGCATCCTCATCAGTAGCGATTGGATTCTCATAATCAATAGCAATGGATCCACCGCCATTTCCTCCATTGAACGCAGAATTAGCAGCTGCTCTAGTTGTTGTGTATGCAATGGCCACGAATGTGAACATAGCACCAAGGACAATACTTGCTGTTCTAGTTCCCCTTGATCTAATTAATGGGTTGCATTGTTTATCATCTGGTTCTGACGCAACGGCAGATAGTGTCAAATATGTACAATACACAGAAACGACTGCTGATTGTGCTAACCCACAATTTGGATTGTATTCCTGGATGGTTGGATTCACTGAAGCAACGGTGATCAGAAATGACAAGATCACATTAATGATACCTGCTGCTTGATTCATGGAACACCCATTATGACAGAAAAACACAAATATTAGGACACTCATGACAATTGAACCAATGTACATGATAGCAGTACCACCAATCAGGAATGATTGCCACATCGAGGAATATTTATCTTCTTCCTCGACATGTTCAATACATGTTTCTGCCCATTCATGTGCAAAATCAACTAATAAAATCAAACCAATGAATAAGAAAATAGCACCGCTGAAAACAGATACATAAGTGGACCAGAAGATGAAGAAGTTATCAGGAATCAAAAATGCAACAACGACAAGCAGCATCCAAAGCATGATCTTCGGTGGCCAGAAACTATTCTGGACCTTTGATCTAGGATTTGTGGTCGAATGAACACCAATTAGCAACGAGGCCAATATCAAATGCAACACCCCCAATGCGAAATTCAACTTATGAATAGCAAAAAACCCACATTCCAGTCCCACACACTGGCCCTTGTACAGTCTTTCCAGTTTACTATATGCAAACTCAGACATCATTATCCATGAAATGATGGCATTTACCAGGAACAAGAAGGCATAACTTAGCCTTGTGGAGAAACTGGAACCTATTTGTTTGCAACCTTTCGAGCATGCGGAAAAGCAGAGTGAGCCACAACAACTGGCGGCCCATGTTCCCGCCATCTGAAGCGGAAGTGAAACGATGACACCCATTTTGATTGATTAGCGCGTTTGTAAGTATGATAGTTTGAAGGGATTGAGAGAGAAGCTCATTAGAAGGGACGAAAAATAGAAGTCTTTGTCAGGATTTTTAGATTTTGTACGGGCCACGCTCATTTACTCGTTTGTTTACTTTTGAAACGAATTTTTGGTGACTTCGATCTAGGTATTCAAAGAGCGGTGGGTAAACAGTAGCATGTCATACCAACATGTTGTGCTAAGTATCGGCACCAGGTTCATTACTGCAGGTTTTGCAGGTTCAGCATACCCATTGGTCGTGAAGAGAACGAATAGGTATGATTTAAAACGCATCTTCAAATCAAACAATGAAGAACCATCAAATAGTCTGGACCAGGTCCTATGGGACTATTCAACCACAGATTGTGATTTATTACAATTGGAGTTTGTCCTCGAGAAACTCATATATGATATTCTGACACAAGAACTTCTTATTGATCCCAAAAGAAGTAAAATCACATTTGTTGAATCATTGTTCCTGCCCATTCCGTACAAGAATATAATCACTAGAGTCTGTTTGTACAATCTACATTGTGTCTCATTGACATTTATCCCGGAACCTGTGATGGCATGCGTTGGATCAGGATCACAATGCGGGTTGGTGGTGGATTTGGGATGGTCCCAAAGTATGGTGACTCCGGTGTTCGATCTGAGGATGTTGTTTAAAGAGACGGAAAGTACCGTTAGATCAGGAAGTCTGATACATGATGAGGTTCATGAGCTATTTAAGGGGCATAGTGGTATTCCGTTGGATTTTGAGTTTATCGAGAGGTTCATCATTGAAGCATCATACTGTCGTGTTGAAAGAGATCAGAAAAGGGATAATGAATATTTCATATTTGACAATGTCAAGATACCCAACAGATTCAGATACATTCCACTAGAGAAAGTTCTATTTGATGATTTACAAGATTCTGATAATGACAACCAATGTGTCACAAATCTAATACTCAAGATATTCGACAAGCTGTCCATTGATCTTCGTGGTCAGTTATCATCAAGATTGATATTCACGGGTGGTGTCTCTCAAATACCAGGTGTGAAAGCTGTTATTTTGAATGAGCTGCTCAAGGGTTCAACACTTAAATACCCCCTCAGATCAATTGTCACATTGGGACCTTGGAAGGGAACTAGTTTATATTTATCCACTGCTGTAAACAGTTCGCAAGCGCAGAATAAACCGGTTGAAATTCGCAGAGACAAATATCTGGCTGAAGAAGAGAAGATGGTGGACTGGACTGAATCCCTATACCGTTAGTCTTCAAGAGATTCATGACATTGGTAGCCATTACCAATGTCATATTCCTTTAAAATGCCAGAATTGATGGGTTACGAGTCGCTGGTCAGAATTTTCCAGAAGTGCAAAAACAAGAATAAACAAATATCTTCGATCAACACATTCGAAACAAATCTCCAAAACACAACAAAATGGCCATTGATTACTCCAAGTGGGATAAATTAGAACTCTCGGATGACTCAGACGTTGAAGTTCATCCAAATGTCGACAAGAACTCCTTCATTCGTTGGAAACAGCAAGATATTCATCAGAAGAGAATTCAAAGAAATCAAGATATCCAGAATTTAGAAGTCCAGATCCCAATGTATGAGGAATTGAACCGCAGAACTGACCAATTGTCGATTGATCTTGATGATGACAAGTTAGGAAATTTAGAAAACGTGAAAACATACTTGAACGATCATTTTGACTCAAAATCAAAACCGGAAGGCGTTGATCCTGATGGGCCAACACACAATGAAATGATTGAAGATCTATTCGTACAACTGAAGGAGAATCTAGAAAAGGCTAAACAGGATCCAAACAATGGTGAGAACTTAAGAAAGGAGATGCTTGGTCATAGAAAGAAGATCGATGAGGTGTTAATTAATCATAAAGATAAATTGAGAACATTGTTGAAAGAACGTGAATTGCATATTTCTTCAGAAGATATCCACACCGGTTGGGACCGTTCATTCTTAAACAAAGGTGAAGCAAAACCGGCTCCTGCCGCAATTCCTCCTGCTCCATTATCATCAAATACTGAAGGTTCTGTCACATCCTCAAACACAGAAGCATTAACAGCCTACTCTACTCCACCTGCCCCTGATACTACAACTGCTACCTCCAATAATGAAACTTCTGTTGCTACCACGGCCACTCAGAAGCAATCATCTAATGGCGACTCAATCGAAGACATCCACTCAGATACTTTGAAATACTCGCAATTGCCAATCATAGATATCAAACAGATCAAAGCATTCTTGAAAGAACATACCCACATAATGACCCCACAACAAAAAGATGCACTACTAATGAAAGCATTTGATTCTCAATTAGAACTCAACGAAACTCGTACCAAGCAGATCATTTACTTATCCACGTTATTACAATACATTTACGATATCATTGAATTCAAACGTGCTAAACATCCTCAGGAAATCGGTATCATAATTGATCAATTATTAGGTAAGATGTTCACTGGTGTGAATAACCCAGCATTAGATGCCTTCGAGCAAGAAATCAAGAGAACTTTCCAACATATCAAACAACGTTGTGAAATCATCTCTCAAGAGTCTAATGAGGGACAAGAAGGTGAAGAAGAGATTCAATTAAAGAGTTTAGATGATGATACGGAATTGATTGTTAATTTACCTGATCCAAATTCAGATGACCCTGAAGAAAAAGAAAGATATGAGATTTTCAAAACCATTCCTGAAGAGATGCAAGCTGCGTTGAAGACAGGTTCTTTGGATAAAGTTAATAATGTGTTCCATGGAATTCATATTCAAGAAGCAGAAGAGATTTTAGAGAAATTTGAACAATGTCAAGTTATTGGTGTTCAAGCTGTTCTTGAAAATGAACAAGATTGGAAAGAGATCAAGAAGGAGTATCAATCACAATTTGATGGTGCTGAAGGTGAAGAACAAGAACATGCTCCAAAGTTTGAAGAGTTAGAAATCAAGGAAGATGAAGTGAATACTGGTGATATCGTTGATTAATTTATTTGCTTTCCATATATGCTTACGGTTTTGCCAATGACAGAATGTAGCTTTCATTACAAAGATTAAATGCGACTATTTATATTGCATTATCCACTATATAAGTAACAAGTCAAAGACTGCGAAAGCTAATCTTCTGAAAAAAAGTATCATAAATCATAAATGTAACGAACGAAGGAAAGCAAAACCATCTCAAATTATTGAATCTTTTCATCTTCAAGCCAATGAGAATGATGGGAACGACCGTCTACTCCACGAATCAATATCCCAGTTGATGAGACCACGATCACAACCGATCACAATATGTGAGCCATTATCATCTTCATACCAATCAACACCACTGATTTCATTATCTGAGTAATCAAATTCACTTGTACTATTCATACTGGCCACACTATTTCTATGGGCTGGATTGAAAGTAGTTGACATAGTCTCATTAGACCCTGATGTTGGTGTTGGAGATTCTTCACTTAGCGCAGACAGGACGTTAAAGTTGTTCAGACTTCTGGAATTGTAGTTGCTTCTGTTGGAGAAAGTATTTGTGGTACCTGGATAACTTGGATTAAAATTCCCTTCATATTCTAAAACATCATTGTTATTCAAGATCTTTGGCGCAAATACTGCCGAATTAGATGGATCAAACGAAGAATTATAATCATGCATGTTACTTAATGAAGTGGAACTTGGTTGTGGGGATCTTGTAGGGAGTGAATTCATGGGCAACAATATTATCTGATGATTGTTGAAATCTCTGGTATCGATGACGTGAACTCTTCCAACATGTTCACTAATAACTAACAAATCATCTGTTCCTCTTGAGTATTTGACGCATCTGAATGCACCATTTGCAGTATTTCTTCTTGTTGAGTAGATTTGGCGTAATGGACCCTTGGAATAGTTTCTGATATCATAAACTAAACATGTACCATCTTGAAAACAAGTGGCGAAGTGTAAACCAGAACTATCAAATGATGTTGAGAAACCAGAATCGCAGTTTGTTTCTATCAGAGTATTACTCCTTAGCCTTTCTTGTCCTGGATGCAATAAGTAAATACTTGAACAATCACCGACAACCACTAAATTCTTATGGTCATCAGATAAAGCAGCATGATTCAATGGGAAATCCAGATCAACTGAATCTAGAACTGATATTCTGGAGTTATTAATTGCAGTTTTGTATAGAGACATATCATTATTGCAAACATACGAGTTGTATTGATTATTGCTGACTTTATTAATGGAGACATTATTATTGATGTATGAACCCAACCGTATAGTGCAAGTGGTTTGCAACTCTCTGTTGAAAAAGGAGAATAAACCTCTCCAATTAGAACCACCTCTAATGTTACTATTCTCACTCACAGCTCCGAACGTGTTGGTGATGTTTAAACTGCTAGCTGCTGTGTTTGCGGATCCAACGACACCCCCACTGACGATATTCCCATCAACTTCACTAAAACAACGGGGATGGTAATCTAGTTTGCACAAAGTTGACACCTTGTCTGTATCTCTGTCTGTGGATCTGATGGTATCGTCATAGGTGTATAAGATTTCGTTTCTGTTGCTGGAGCATGGCTTGATCAGGTCACGAAGTTGCCAGTGGCTGGTGTGTTAGTTAGTATGTGATATCAAGATAAGGGGAGGGGGGTGGGAACCCGGACACGAGAATACGCACTTGACGGTGATCTTTCCCGAGAGGAAGTGGTATTTGGATAGCAGGGAGGGCTGTTCTCTGCGCAGCGACTTCTGCCTGCTTATTGGGCTGTTTCTAGTGTTAGTTGATGATCTTCTAAGACTGCCCCATTGCTGATTTCTCCACAAAAATGGCAGAAACACCAGCTGATTTCAGCTAAGTCGGCCACTAGGCTGTCAGGGGTTATTGGTGCAACATACTGTGCGTTATTGGAACTGTCAATAGTCATTTTGTGTTTTTAAAACTATCAGAATGGTGTATTGGGGAGATTTTAGTGAAAGATTGCTAAAGTACCGGGCGTTTATCTGCTTTTATAGAATAGTGTCACAAAAGACTCCACCTAATCACCAACTATGACGTAATGTGAAAATAATTCGTCTGCGAAACTACATAAGACTTTGCTGGGGATGGAAATTATTGGGCTAAGAGATTTTGCACTAAAAGCATAATCAGCAATCCCTACATGATCAGTGAGCAAGAGAACCCTGAAAATAATCCTGTTTTAGCTTTATACGATGTGGTTTTAGCACAGGCGTGAGTGCAGCTTTATCTGGACACCCATACACCATCGTGTGATCAGTTGTCTCATCAGCATGATTCAGCAACTGCAAAGAAAAAGGAATCAGGCTCCGCCAGTAATCAAAATTCTCTACCTTGACTATCTGAAAAGAC